>JADLOZ010000429.1:0-25000 GCA_017562165.1 Ectropis grisescens
CCCGAGTCCTAGAACATTTAGTGTGCTAGTTATGCTAAGAAACAAACATGCAAACATTTATATTAGTATTAGGAACATAGTTTATTCTAAATTAAGAACACCATTAGTCCATAAATAAAACAGCTATGATCAGTCATCAGCAGTATCAGCGCTTACTAGTTATTAATATTTCGGTTTGAAAAACTAAGACAAAACTTGCAATAATTCTAACAAATAAATCAAAAGTCGGTTATTGTATTATATTTGCTTTGAATCAATAAAGATTATATACTGGACTTCAAAAACTCGCATTAGTCCATGCGAGTTTTATGCGTGTGTAAATACAATTAAGTAAATAATGTCCGATCGAGGTCTAAGTTGTCAATCTAAGTAAAAGTAATCCTATTAGTTTTAGTAGGAAACGTATCATAAACCACAGTAGAAACATGTCAAACATAACCAAATGTAGACACAAAATTATGTACAGGAAGGTTATAGGACCTTCGATCATAAATCGAAAACTTTAAACTTGACCCCCGTTTTAATCCCAACAGGAAACTTAATACCTGTAAGCGGTTTTTGCGTGACTAATCTTCATAAAATACCTCCATATTTAGTAGCAATGGTATGAAAGATTTGCATAAAGCGACAAGGTGTAAGTCGACCGTAATCCCATCAGGACCAGCCTCCTCGTTTATCGACACATGACATGGGACTGGAGCTTATTGACAATCGTGACTTCATCTATTGATGTTATAGTGTTTACGCTTCAATTTTTTGCCTATGTTTTTGCTGCTCAGTAGAGGTGACCGCACTCATAAGGAAGTCATCGAGGTATGCGCATCTAATGTGCCATGTCAAGTTTATATCAGCTAATTTTGGATGTGCCTAGATTGCTTTGGCACGTTTTGTATTTTAATTTAGGTTTACGGTCACAGAGTGCAAGAAATTTTACTTTGTGAGCGCTCTGAACTTTTTGGTTCTGTTTGAGTTTCTGCAAGAGTAAAAATGATCCAACCTTGCAGTCAGATTCTAAAATAAATTTGATCCTGACGGTATCAAATTTATACTCTTCTCGGTATTTTCATCTAATTAACCATAAGTATCAAACTCATCCAAATCTACAAAAAAAAAAAGAATACTGAAGTATTGTAATGATATTTGGATTATAATCACTCACCTACTAAGAGTAACCCATTCTGTTGTTTACCTCAACAACTAGGCTTATGAGGGCGTAGATCACCATCAAAACGTTTCCGCAAACAATGCACAACCAGAAACACATGTTTTAGTACAAAATTGTAATTGGTGGAATCCTTATTATTCTAGCTCGACGTGGGTGGTGAAACCGGCAGTGCGTTTTTTTGCCCACTTATTTCAAATATATTTGGATGATTCAGACCCCCCTGCGTAGTGATATTACTTACTTTATTCATTCCGTGACGATTTGTGTTTAATGAACTTTGCCAAATGTTTGAATTTTTTGTGCTATCAAATCTTAATATCGCATGACCAAAATTCATGTTGTGGCTTGGAGAATCGATCTTATCTGGCCATTGTTCGTGATAAGATTAGATTGTGCGGTTTTAAGTAGACGATTTTGTATTTCTACGGCTGGTTCTACGTGTTATTAAAACTATTGTACTTTTATTTTAGTTTCAGCTCCGATCCTCAATATTATTTATTACCTGCAAAACTTACAGTCTGTAATATTGGCCAATGATTAAAATTATGATGAAATGCCAAAGTTAATCCTCCCGGAAGGTCGTGACTGGCTAATTGAATAATGAAAGTTCTCGAATGTACGTATTTGTGTTGTTTGAAACAAGTTTGCCGTATTCGCCATATTCACGTACATTCCAGTTTAAGATTTATAATTGCGAATATTTCCGGCATCTCAGAGTTCTCGTGTGAATTAAAGAAAAAAAAATCAAAAGTAAACAAATCATTTATATTCGTGTTAAAACTGCATTAATTGCTCTCAGGAGTAAACAAAAATTTTGCTGCTGCAAACCTCATAAAACTGCTGTCTTTTCGAATTAACATTTTAATTCGTTACACGACCTGGAGACGGAAGCTCGAGCTGTTAATTAATATCATTCGATATTTCTCTCGTTAAACCACTAAGTTATTGGCCGTTAACTCGATATTAATGGGTCGACAACAGTGACCTCCGGAGACGCCGTCTCTCTTTGTGGCTTAATTTTTATCTCAATAGGGGTCACTCAGTCGCACTTAAAAATAAAAACATCGTGACCGACCAAATCGCTTTTCACCATTTATAGAGCGTTTATTTTATTGAAATGTGTTCCTTGCCTTCCGTCATTTTATTCGAATGAATGCCTCACTGTTTTCAACTCAGATAAGATTACAACGTATTTGGATTAAAGTCTTTTGCGCCATATAGGAAAAATACAAAATGTAAAACTTCTGTGTGAGAGAAAATAAACAATTTATTTATAAAAAAGTCATTAAAATTTCCTGCACGGTGTACGTATGCCGCAGACACATGCGATAAAATCTCTTGTTACTTTTTGTACTGTTAGTCTGTCCGATGATAGTTAAACGACATAGGTGGATTCTCTCTGATTTATCGCCAGCTACATAGTTGCATCATTTTAAAGCAAATTATGTACGAGAACAGACTTGTAAGATATGCCATTTGGGATCAAATTTAGAACTTACGACCTGTGTTCCGACAGGATGGAATTAATCAAGTTAAGAGTTTCTTGCATGTTATTTTTATCCTATCGATAAATTTAATTGGATGAAGATGGTCTATTAATTATGCAGAGCACTGACTAAAGTTAATTGATCTATTGCAAGGCTGCGAAGTAGATTGAAGGAAGTCTGCATTGCAGAATGCGTTCGAGTCATAAATAAACCGTGGCAGTGTTCCCGGTGTCATTTATCATAATATTGTCTATATGCCGCGTCTTATCTCGGGCCTCTGCAGGCAGGTGGGTGTCTGCTTCGACAATATTAATTGATCCTGTAATGGTAGCAGAATCGTTTGGTCCTTTTGTCTGCTCACTGCAGTTTCACTGTTAATCGTTTCTCGTCAGATCCTATCGGATAAGGCCTAAGCGTTATTGGATTTCCTGGATAGTTGCAAGCGACTGTTACGTTATTTATGAATTCAATGCAAATTGCTTTTGAAATAAATTGATCGATAATGTTGTTACGTAATGACTTGGTTGTACATTGCAATTACTCGGTTTGTGGATTTCAGAGCGTCAACAACGTGTAACCAATAATTGTGTAGGTAAATCCACTGGTAGGACCTAGTTTTAGGTTTTAGGCTGTCATTAATTATCGCTATTTCGCTTAACAAAACACTCCTACCACACATCTGTATACTAACAACATTTAACGAAACTCCACATTATGTAGTAAAACATTAAAGTTAACCGCATTTCTGTGTAGTCCGTAAATGTTTGAAAATGTTCGTTGCTCGCTACCAGTTTTTTTACCAGAGAAAAGAATTTCACTATCTTCTAGAAAGAAAACCAGCCTAATGTTTATAATGTACAGGACTTAATCACGATTTAATTCATTGTTTAAATGTGTTCAAATTGCGAAAGTTTAAAAACAATAGAAAACCAGCCATTATAGGTTTGTTTTGCCCGGCAGCCAGCCTTGCTTGTCGCAGTCCTGGGAAGACGCGGGTTATCACTCGATCGGAGTCATGACTCACACTGCCTCGTTAATTTGACGATACTTGCCAATGTTTGTTTGAACAGTTAACTGACACACATTTCCTACGGCTCGTGTCGGAGACGTCGACCGGCCGTTGTAGTGCACTCGACCTATCGACCTTTATTCAAAGAAGCGGAGGATATAGGTACATGTAGACTCGATATCCACCACGATCAATTGATCTCCCTACTCCTCAGTATCTATGCGAAACAGGACAGATTACAGGGGTCCTGATAAAATGGCGGATCGGTGAGGGATGCCCGTTAGGTTTGGGGTCATCGGCAGGTGCCGATTTGCACTTGACGAGCGTGGTCTTCCTATTTTGGTAATGCATTGTTAAAGTAAATAACGTGTCTGCTTGCGGTCCGAAGCTTCCCATCGTTAGTTGTGATTGCGGTTGTGTCTAACTCTTTGTGCAGTCGTGTCTGTTCGGTACCGTTGCACCAATCACCTTTAATAATGATAAAAGTCAGTCATACGGTGTTATACGGAACGTTGAATATTTAATGCTCAAAAACATAAAATGTAGTAAATTATGGTTCATACTAAGTATCTTATTTTGCTTATCTCTTTCATCCGATATCGAGAAAAAACATTTATTTATGAGCATTGTCTCGCATTGCTTACACAAACTTGACGCGCGCTTTTATATAATTGCGGAAGGCGTCACCAATTGCTCATGAAAACCACAACAATATACAACAATTTACGCACCTTCATGAAAGTAAAATTGATTATTAATGACACATACATTATCAAAAGAGCCAAAAAGGTATTTGTTGAAGTGCCAGGAACGATTTTCATGCAATTTATTTTATTAATCGATGATATGCCGATACTTATATGAAGGCACGTCAATTTTGATGATAATAATGTAAAATTCATGAGCTTATAATAAGGAATTATTATGTTCTGGTCCGTATGACGTACAGCATTTCGTTTTATCGAAACAAAGTAAAGGCTTACTAAGGTTTTCCCCTTTAAATGCACATTATGATAATGCCCAGAATGTAATTATACGACCAGCCGTACTCACACTATCAAGGGTGATTACAATTCTTTAATATCCGTTCGCTTACAACATGTATTACGTACTAGATTAAGCCTACGTCTTCGCCCACGTTGGTTTTAGTGCTGAAATATTCACTAGTGAGATCCAGTTTTTGGGTTGACTATCAAAACAGATCTTTTTGACCATCTAGACTATTTTTTTTTTTATAAATAAAGAGTGACGAGACGATCAGGACATGTGCCTGATGGTAAGCAACATGCCTGACACATAACAGCACAGTGACACGCAGCTATTGGAACATGAAGAGTCCAAATCATTACCTAGCACTGCACTGCGCTCGTCACCCAGAGATCTAAGATCTTATATCTCTAAGCCCTGTAATTTCTCTGGAAACATTGCCCTTCAAACCGGAACACAGTAATGTTTGCCCATTACTACTTGGCGGTAGAATAACTGGCAAAGGTGTGGTACTTCCCCAGGCGGACTCTGCCAAGAGTCCTACCACTACAAATTCTTCATATTTCATGTCTCTAAGGGAACTTTAAAGTTTATGAGTAAGTATGTCGGATAGATACCACGTAAATGACAATTAATTGACTTTCATAATAATGGTAACGTCTGTGCCAATCCAAGAATGGTAATAACTGACTTATTCCCTAGCGTGTACCCTAATGATGCTGACATATCCAAAACTGTTATTGAACAAAAGATTTCACGTTACATTCAGATACATAGCTAATCAACGCTAAATCAATTCACCAAAGACTCATTCAAAATTCACTTCCAATTGTTGCTAGGCTCTCCCGAGGGAGCATGACCCACCTTGGCAATGTCTTACTTATCTTTAGAGCTTTAGATAGAATCGAATGAAATTCAATTCTCGGATTTATTTTAGAATGAGGAAAGGTTAGGACGGCTAAAAACTCCAGCTAAGCCGTTGTCGTCCAATTTAAAAATATGCATCATAAAAGCTGGCGTATGTTTGCGCCCAGTTATACATACGATACGACAAATTAGTTTGACTTTTACAACGGTTTTAACGTGCATGACTATGTTGGCATTAATAAATTGTCCACTTTATTACTTGTGTGGGGGAATTATGGCTTTTCCTATTATTTATGTTCATATAATAGCGGAGCTTTAATTTGGTTTAGCAACTAAATTGTGGTTTGTTAAATTGGATTACATCTTAAACTTTACTGCTTGGGTTTGAATGGTTTATTAACTAGGGTAAAATATATTATATTATAATAGGCGTAATATTTTGCTATTACAGCGTAAAGCGAACGAAAGCAAGATTATATAAGTTAAAACTTTTCTCTGGTCACTAATGTAGAGACATCTTGAGAGTCTTGGCTGGTAATTTGTTTGCCTGTTGATTTGTAGGTCTTGGGTTCAATTCTTATCTAAGAAAACATTTGTGTAATGAATTTGGTAATGTTTTCTATAGCTAGGTGTTTCTGTAAATATTTTAGAGAGATAAATTTCAGGCGAGATGGCGGTCAAGTGTAAACATATAAAAGTTAAAAAATATATTAGTTTCGGCGTGGTAGAGCGGTAAAGTCAATGAAGTTCAAAATTGTCCGAATATCGTTTACGTTTTACGTTTACCTTAGCAACACGCTGCGCTGTGCAGAAAGAAATAGTGTTCTATAGAATCATTTAGCGGGTCCTAGGCGTTGTCTGCCACTTGAGACAAAGCTAAATGTGGATAAATGATGAAGTAATAATTAAATTCGTAAGTTCCTAATTCATGTTCATAATTACATACTTCCGTTTGCGAAAATAGGTAGTTAAAATAAAATCTTTGAAATCAACATCGATAACTCCCTGATCAAGCAAATTATCTAAGTATTTTAGATATGACACACTTTGCTCCCTTTGCAAGGTTCCCTGGAAGAGTTCGCTTTTAACAATAAAGCCACCGATTGTAGCACTAATTTTCATTGTTCTTCTCTCTTGTATAAGTATATTTTTTTGTTTTTGGTGTATACAATAAAGAGTATATCTATCAACCTTGCGGCATGCAAATATTCAGTTTGTGTATGAAAATTTGACAACAAACCATAAAGAACCAATTTAAAGCTGCCTATTAAATAGCTAATTATAGTAATTAATTCTAAACTTGTTTTGTATCAGCATTTTACGCAACTGTAACACTTATCTGATGCGCCGTAGTAATTACTCTGTTAATATCTGAACCGTGCTTTATTGACTTACTTTAAATAAACTTAATAGCTGTGTTACGTGCGATGACTTCAGCTGTTATCCCATTTAAATATTAAAAATGTACTCTGTCAAATATTTTACAAAATCGTAAACAATTTTTTTGCATTGTGTGCAAATTCCGTTCGATTCCTTGTAGTTTTCACTTCCCACGTTCACAAAATCGTATTGAAAGCAAACAGTTCGAAAGTGACCGATATTTCTTACATTATGTGTTATACAAATAGAGCTGTTTGCATAGCTAAAGAGACAAGAGCTTTGAAAACGTTACAACATTTCGCTCTGCTTTTGTGTCCACAGACGCCTACAGTCCACAATCCAATAATGCGTTGAATATGTTTGGACACCTTCATACCTTCCACGTCTTTATCGTCATCGGAATAGAGTCGAGATCGACGTTATTTATGCAGAATGATAATGAGTTACTTGAAGATATCTGTAGTGTGAAGTGGTTGATGCGGTTAGTTGACAGTTCCCACGGAATATGCAGTGAAATGTGAAATTAAATGGGGATCCGTTAGTCTGTGGTCGTAGAGACAACCACTGAATGTGATGTAATAGACTTGTTTGGCAATTATTTTTATAAATAAAGGAACGTTACAAAATGAAAACATATCAGAAATAATACACTACTAATGATAATATTACATAGACTAATCGACTGGTTTGCCAAATGTGTTTGTATGTGTGTTGTTTTTGGAACCACTACATACATGAAACCTATATAAATAAGAAATATAATATAAATTAAACTCCAGTAATAAATTACATATAAACTAAATAGTGTCAGAATCTAGTTTGATAAATAACCAATGCTGTTGTCGTTAATTTGCATAGTAACAAATCAGCTTAACGTGACTTAACTGTGTCTTTCTGTCATTAAAATGTTTCATCGAGGTTTAATTAATTTCGAATTTTTTTTAAGTGTTTTTCTAGAAAATCGCATGACAGTTTTATTATTGACCTAGAAGTATAGAACTGAGTTAGTGACCATTTCAAAACTAGATGTCTGTATGGTTTTCTCTGCTGATAGGAGGATTAGCGAACTGGGTAAAACTGCGACTGATTTAAGATTTTTTTAAACTATTATAGGCGAACGCTTGACCGCTATCTCGCCTCGTGTTAATCCACGATGCGATCTGCGATAGAGCGTGTTTACCTAGAAAAAAACCGATGCACTCTCGATTTGAACCCACCATGACAGATGACGTATTTGCTTGCTTCCCTGTGCAGACGAGTTTTTCAACATTAATTAAATGTATTTAGTATTCCTTAGCAACTTATTTGTATTTTAATTTGAAGCAAACGAAACACCGATCAGGTTGATAGACGTCCGTATTCGGCGTGTTACCGTTAATTCACATGTATCTGTGCGCAATTTATACGCGACGTAATAAGGTCTTGCGGTATCTACTAGCAGATCATCGTCCCCGTATGTCTAGACGGCTGGAATGGGTGCTTTTGTGGGTCCGTGCATTTTATATTTTATCGTATCACTTTCTTTCTTATCATTCTCCTATCTACATACATGAGTACCACACCTTTTCCAGTTATTCTACCGCCAAGTAGTAATGGGTAAACATTACTGTGTTCCGGTTTGAAGGGCAATGTTTCCAGAGAAATTACAGGGCTTAGAGATATAAGATCTTAGATCTCTGGGTGACGAGCGCAGTGCAGTGCTCGGTAACGATTTGGACTCTTCATGTTCCAATAGCTGCGTGTCACTGTGGTGTTATGTGTCAGGCATGTTGCTTACCATCATCCTTATTCCATATGCCCGTCAGGCACATGTCCTGATCGTCTCGTCACTATTTATAAAAAAAAAAAGTAAAACAAAAAAGTAAATAACAGCGTGTGTAAGTTATTTGCAACAGTATGTAGGTTTGTTGTCATCATATAGCGCGTTTGCGTTTCCACTGTGGGAAGTTTGAGACTGAAATGTTTTGATCAGAAACTAGTCCTTTCGAATCGTTCCGAACAATCTGTAGAAGCATGTCGGAAGTGTGGTTTATACTAGCTATAACAAAAACAAAATTAAAAATTTTGATTAACCCCCGACTACCTCAGATATGTTATCTGTACTACATTCTACTAGTCAAGCCCTTTCATTTGATACCCATATTAAGGGAGTTGTGAAAAAAGAAATGTATCTCGCCATTTTGTGGAAGCGGCCATCTTGGATTTGAAATTTTTCATAGTGCAATGTATTCAACTAGTCAAGCCCTTTCGTTTGACACCCATATTGAGGTATTAGTGAAAAAAAAATATAATTCGCCATTTTGTGGTGGCGGCCATCTTCGATTTGAATTTTTTATAATGTATAGTATTCTAGTAGTCAAGCCCTTTCATTTGATACCCATATTGAGGTAAGTTGTGAAGAAATATTTTGTCCGCCATTTTGTGGAGGCGGCCATCTTGAATCGATATTAACCAAACGTAGCTAAGAACACTCGCACGGATTTTAACTTTCAAATAAAAACACCGCTTTGAAATCGGCGAAACCGTTTGAGCTCTACGGTGCCACAGACAGACACACACACAGACAGACAGACAGACAGACATCGACGTCAAACTTATAACACCACTTTTTTTGGTCGGGGGTTAAAAATAACACTAATCATCTGTGTCTTTGTTTAGTTGTAGTATGTTAACTTCGTTTATTTATACGTAATCAATAATTGCAGAGCGGTGACTGCGTTTTATGTGTCTTGGGGTTGTTATTCGTTTAAAATTAGACTGACCAAAACAATTCGATACGATGAATTCGTTACTCTTTCAATTACCGTTTCCGTTCTCAGTTTTTGCGGGTTTTTGATCGCGGAATTGCATCGTTAAGAGGAACGTTGGCCAGATGTCTCGGCGCCGGCTCTGGACGGCGTCGGATATAATTGCGGAAGCTTAGACGTGGAGTGCTCGCGGGTGGTATGGTTGGTCCTGGTTTATTTGTCTTTATCCATACTTACATAGATATATTTATTCAGTATAATAGGTTTTGGCTTTTTTTTTAAATATTAGTGGACAATTCACACACAAGACCATCTGACCCCAAACTAAGCAAAGCTTGTAATATGGCGGCCACATAGTTGATATAATACTTATATAATTTTAAATACATACTTATTATACATAAAAACACCCAGACACAATGCAAATATTTGAATTCGTCACACAAATATTTATAGCTAATATAGCTTTAGTGAAGTATTGTATTGTAGCCAATATATACATACCTTAATTAAGACAATTTTATATTTTACAATTTATTAAAAACTAGCAACGCCTCGAGGTTTTACTCGCGTATCGCGTAGTTCCCTTATTTTCCCGCGTTAAAAAGTAGCCTATGTGTTAATCGAGACTATCATCTCTGATTTCAATTTTAAGCCAATTTGTTCAGCCGTTACGACGTCATCGAGCAAGAAACATCCATACTATTAGGAGGATTTCTCTTGACATTTTTTTTTTCAAAATGACGACTTTTTTCGATTGAATATAATTCTTATCGACTTTTAGAGCCCTAGAGGAAGTATAAACCTGATATTATCGTAGTCCTCCGATCCTTATCACGTCGTTCGCCACTTCCCATCAGCGCCGGTGGTCAGGTAATCTGCGATGATCGGCAGTCCGCCCACCTACACGACACGCCGATTAATGATGCTCTCATCATGCACGTGACCATATCCTGTGGGCTTAGGTAAACAGAGCACGCGCATTATGCGGCGCCGGCGCACGGATCGCGAGTGACCTAAATCTAGCAAGGGCTGTCACTGTGCTGAAGACTTACGCGCATCCTACTATTATAAAGGCAAATTTTTTGACATTTAGACGTTTGTTTTCAATCACTTCGAATTGGATCGGGTCGAAATTTGGAACACATATAATCTGTGATACTCTGGAATAATACAATATATGTACTTTTTATGACGAGAAAATAAGGGGAACGGAAAATGCGCTGGTAAAACCGCGGGATGGTAGATATTATTTAATTTATAAGTCATTTTATTTCCACGCATTCATAAGAGCGAATAAATGTTAAATATTTGTTGGTTTATCAGTACTTTCGTAGTATGAAAAATTTGGACACAATATTTCTGTTTTGAAATAGTACAATCAGAAATTATTTGAAGTTGTGTTGCTTCGAAATTTGAAATAGAATTCTATGTGTTTTTACTATGGATACGAAAATATCCAAATTCATGTGTGTGTTGGCTTTGCTGTAGGTGATTCGTCTGCTGTAGCATCCTTGACACGGAATGCTAAAATGGCGGTGTAAGTGCGGAACGGTATTTGTTTTCTTTTACAAAGGTACTGACAGACAGACTGACAGAAAAACCTTATTGTAAACCAGAAAATAACATTGTACAAACAATACAGAAATTATGTCTGACAGCCCTGGTCAAAGTAAGCACGGCTAAGTGGAAGCGCAGGCGTCGAGATGTCGGTGCGTTGCACTTATTGATACCGCATCCTCATGACGAGAGCTCTAAATGCAACTCCGTTTGGCAGCGTGCTAATTATTGACCTTGCTCATTGCCCCATTCCGAATTAAGACGTTCCGAACGGCGCCAGCGAAGTTGAGAAACACGACAGCCAAAGGTCGTTCGAATGAAAAGACAAGTTGCTTACTAGAAACGATACAGATCTTATCGGGGTATGCGCTCACGAGACATCTCGGAATGCGACTATCGAGATTACCTAATTAGTGACACGCGTAACATTGACACAGTTACTCCGTTCTAATGATGTTACGAAAACACGGATTGGATTAGCCCTCGATGTGGGTAGTGTGAGGATGGAAGGGCGCCACGCTCACGCGGACGTGTGACGCCTCGGTCACGCCGGCTGTCGACTCCTGCACGATCCCGTTTGCACCATTGTGCAACCAACCACGAAACCTCACAAGGCCAAACGCCTTTAAATTGAAACAGTTCAATCGACGCCTATAATTAAAGTCTATGTTGTCTAAGTCCCAATTAATTCGATACTATCTTAGTGTCGAAATGCTGCGGTTTCAGACGCCAGATAAATGGCCGGGGCCATTTATCTGGCGTTATATTTTTATAGGGACGCGAACGCGTTATTAATGTCTATCGTCGATTCGATTGTTGACGTTGTCCTTCATAATCGATATGTTTACGATCGGCATCGGAATTTCAGATCGTATCAGATGGAGCGCGATTATACAGATATAGCGGAATGCTGCGAATTAAAATCGAATCGATCCCCGCATAGAGAGTGCATCGTGACTCGCCTCCTTCATGAGGCCGCATAATACGCCTATTGGAATGAAAAACTATGGATTTTATTTGCAAACATTTTCTTTACAGAAGCTGCCATGAACTTTAAATATCCTATTGAATTAGAAAAAAGAACCGGCCCCTTAGTCAGTCGCCTTTGTAGAACATGATTGATGGTTAACAGCCTTGCAAATTCTTTAATATTTATATCTGCAATCGGAGTTGCTTTTTTTTAAATAAAAAAGATACGTAGTCTATTTCCATTGGCGTGGCCAATCAATCACCCGGAGTCCATTCGAACGAAACGGCTGTCAACAATTATGATGAATATATCTACACGATCCAATTCGCTCGCATTAGAATCGTTACGAAATCGTCCGTATCGAGAGTTCCATCAAGCAGAGCCGTGAACTTAGGAGTAGCCTAGTGCAGGTCGACACTGCACAATCGATGCCATTAAATCATTTGTTATTGATCGAGAACCGTGACAGCATTGAAGCTCAATCAATAAGACTCGCCTATTGGAGTCCTTGAACGGTATTAACCTCAATAGTTGTGCAACTTCGATTCTATTGTGCCGAATCGAATTATAATCGATTCGGAGCATTTGGCTCCTCCCGTGTCAATCGATCTGGCTTATTACGAAACGTCTCTAGGCCCTTCGCTTCGGTGATGGATTGTAGTTATAATTGATCCATTGTGAGCTCGAAGGACGATCAATGGGTTAGTATTTGTAATAATATGACGTTAATTGATGATTTCTCTGGAATTATGGAACAATAACTGAGGTTAAGTTACGCCAATCATAAATGAGCAATATATTTTATTTAAATATAATAATTGCAGTTAACTATACAACCATCACACATGCAACCATGCAACAAAGATGTCAAAAACATAAGACCAAGAATCGTTCCAACACACAAATATTATACCTCCAAATCGAAAAATCCAGTTCCTAAATGCCAATATCACATAGCAATTGGAGCGAATAATATGAATGAAGCTAAATTTAGAAACCTGTTTTAGCATTTCCAGTCCAATTCCACTTTTTAAATCGACTTCGGATGTGCTTCGTTTAAATAACAAAGAACTTTTCTCAATGAAACTGATACGTAAAAAAATATTATGATGCTTGTAGTTCAGTCTAATAAAACATCACCTTATACCACTAATATTCGAAATAACAACAATCATCGTACTTCGTAACATATTATTTGTAAACAAAAGTTGTAAGGATGGATATTTGGATAGATGGTTGTATGGGTTTATGTTAACTTTAAATTAGCATGTAAAGTTCACCATAGAGTGTGTAGATATGTATACCCCATGGATAGGTATACTATTTCGAATATAATAATGGTTTTGTAGCCACTTTTGCAAGTTATGCGAATTATTTTTCGATAATACGCAATGAAATTACGTATTCTCACAAAAACTACTCAGCAGATCGGGATGAAATTTGGCACCAAATTAACTTTTCTATTAAAATTAAATTAAATGTCGCTTTTAATTCGAATTAAGTAATCGAATCGTACTTTTACCCCGTAAAATTCTTCGGTATAGCGAATGAAATTTCAGGCCGCAATCCTAATCCCCATATTATGAATGCGAAAGTTTGATGTTTGTTGTTTAATCACATCGTAACGCTTGACCGGATCGGGTTGAAATTTGGAACACATTATAGTCTGGAATAAAATAAGTCATACTTACTTTATTTCTCAGGAAAGTAAAGGGAAGGGAAACTACGCGGGTAAAACCGTGAGGCGACGCTAATTAGTCACAAGTACCCCACTATATGTTTCCTATATGTATATGCGACTCGGGGGACCAGTTAGTCATAGCATGATAAAAAGAGTACCCGAAATGATTTGGCCCAGTTCCACAGCAATTTCAATAAGTAGGTAGTTGTTTGTCTCGTCGTCCGGTTGATCAATAGCTAATTTTCGTTGATCAACCGTGATTGGTCTGCGGGTCAACTCTTCGACTCTAGGATATGACAATGGCCATTGAAATACTTGGCCACTCAAATACATCTACTTATTTATTTGTTCCGTGTCTGTCTTCCTACTAAAATGAAAAAATAATACTGAGTTAAAGGTATAATTTAAAAAATGGCTAATTCATAGCTACAATACCACAAACAGACAAGTCATACTTATAAAGAACGCCTCAAATTATAACTCATAGGTTAAAAGCGTTTAATTAATTATTAATTTCCATGTTTTCATATAAAAAAATCGAGCTGATGTTGACTGGAATCTTGAAACAATCTGTATCTTCATACAACTTTGTTATAAAATTTATTTTGGACATATTTTTGTTCACAATTCATGAATCCTATCAATGATTTTGGAATATTCATTCTGTTTTATTGTCATTGTATTGATGAAACTTATTTTTTTATTTACTTTTCGTATCGATAATTTAAAAGGATAAGAAAAACTCTTAAAAACATGAGCAAGCATCTAGTATTCAGTAGGTACTATCGTAAAATGTACACCTGAAAACAAAGATATGAAAGGCATATTTTTTTTTGTAAAGTTTACATAGTAAACAATCTAACAGAATCTTCTGGTGAATCGAATGCAGCATTGTTATTGTCAATCACTATGCAACTATCGATGCATTTTATTGTCTGTAATACCAGGAGCCAACGGTGACATTCACGATGACGTGTCCGAATCGAACACGCCGATTCGATCGATTACCTATGCGGGACACGTCTCGATACATCGAATCGATTTATCGCATCGCTAGCACAACATTCGGTGTTTTCCCAGAAGAATATTTATTAGTCGTCCATCGGCGACTGAATACGAAATGTGAAATTTGGCAGTGTACGGAATCGTGATTAGAAAGGTCTCAACTTTGACAGATGGCCTGTGGTTTTATATTCTTTATATCCTTCGAATGTCTCCTGTATCATATTCAGTTTGCAAGTAGGACAGAGATATAAGAGTACAGACAACCGTGTAGAGTGCTATTTTGTCATTTTATTACCGACTAATTTTTTCATTCATGTAACCATACAAAACACGCAACACTTTTCTTGAGTAGTATCACTATTGTTCATATTGATTTTAATTAACAGGGCCCTTTGTCTTCTACACTAGCACAAATTAGGTATATAGGAGGACATCTGAGACTAACTGTCGTAGGTCTTGTATAAAAAAAATACACATCTGGAATTGATTTCATTGTTACAGTTGTTATTAATCATTATGTATGACTTGTTTACTTTTGTAAATTAAATAGTCACTAGTTTAGTAATCCAACAGTTTTTTTATAATTTTCGAGATTTAATGGTCATTGGCAATTTGTTACGTACAACAAGTGTTTATTGCGACAAATACACCAAATTCCATATTCCAGAAGATCAGGATCGGAAATACAGGCTTCTGACGCTAATCGCGCTAATTTTCGAGGCCTTAAACTTTGAAACAAAATATATCAATTGAATTAATAAAATATATACTGTGTTCTTGAATGACTAAGTGAAGTCTTTCATCACCAGTTAGACTACGATTGTGGCCTATTCTGTACCCCGCGAGGCCTGTAAGAGCGCTAGCTAGCGGTGACAGGGTTGCGACCGAATTCTCCAAGCAACGGTCGGAGAATCCCGTGGGGGTTTTAGTCGGTAGGGGCACCACTTCAATTGGTGTCGATCTTTACAAACGCGACGTGTCCTTCATGCACGTAGAACGATGCGTAAGCGTAAAGACATATCCTCCACAGAAAACAGGTATAGCCTAATTGACGATAAAATACTTTACTTAAAGACACAGTTAAAATGTCAACAGGTATAATAATAGATATATAAGACTTTTGATGTTACATTATTTGTACTATTGTAGTATCTGTATACTGTGTGTATTGATTATTTATTATTTTGTCTTCGACAAAACCTTTTTGCAGCTGCATGTAATTGACAAGGCCCCTTTACAGCTGCTTTATTCTTTTTGACATTGTTATTTAATCTTATTATGGACACAGATTCTTTACCTTTTTGTAAATAACGCTACCAAGTGTTCTTATGAATTTATGGTTCGAATAAATGAATTGAATTGAACCAATATTATAATCCCTCAATTCAGTCTCTGTGGTCAACGTACATGACATGGAACATGGAAAACATACGTGGAATCATTTTAATACCATAATGTTTATTTTTAACCTAACCGTTATTTATTTGCTTTGTTACAGGTAAACAGAATAGCAGTTACGTACAACATACGACGATTTACGTACAACGGCGACTGACTCAAGTAATTAAAACTAATAAATTACACAATAGTATTTATTAGTTACGGGATATTATAGTGGTCATATGCCGTAGTCAGAAAGGTTAATTCCATTGGCTTCATTTTGAAACTCTTAAGAGTAGTCCAAAAGGATGGTGGAGCTAGTCCTGATATTTCGATGCATGTTCACGGGTGATAATTATACTAATCTATACGTATTGTAATAAAGTCCATTACAATGACAATGTTTCGATTTCCTATTTTTCTGACGACATAAAATAGTAGGTAATATTTAATGTCTTAAAACTAGAAACACTCCTAGTATAACAGATTTAATTCGATTAATAAAGTCTATGTCGATATCCGAGCAAAGCCGCAACGGACCGCTAATCATTAAATAGTTTTTAATATATTTGAAAAAATCTATACAACTAGAACGCGTCCATGGCAACCCCAGCCTCATCCAATAACTAGCTTCATACCCTGACCAATCGTTAATTAGATCTAAGTCTGTAATTATTATATATATTGCAACTTCCACAACTATGCCGTTGGTTTATGAATCACTAGATTTATTGATTAGTTCAATAAATTGATCCGTGGCACGCATTCCCATTAATACATTTATAGGGTTCCGTAAAGTAGACAAATGGCAAAAAATGAAACCCTTTTGGATTCGTCATATATTATCTGTATTTCTGCCCGACCGTATGTCACAGCAACGCAACAGTAAGTTATGTATTTTGTGAACCGCATTAAGATTTTCACACAAAAATAGAAAAAAAAAAGCAATAAGTTCCTTCACCATACTTAGAATTGTTTTTTTTTTCATCAAACCCTTACGTGTTTTGTATCTATTGATAGGTCTTAAAATTGATATTGCGGTTTGTATCTAATATCTTTTTTTTTCTAAACTAAACAGTTTCCGCGAGAAACACTTCCAAGGTAGTAAATCTCTGTAACTTCTAAACCAAGAGAATGATAAATCTAAAAAAACATAATATATGATGTACATTACCGTGCATGCTTCCACCGAATATTGTTTTGAACGAGACTTAGTAAATAGTTTTTTTAATACGTCATAAATCGTACACCGCAATTTACCTTCCATTCAATCATCTCAAATAAAAAAAAGATTAAAAAGAAAACATTTTTGCCGCTACGGAACCCTTCATGGGCAAGTCCGACTCGCACTTGCCCGCTTTTATTCTTAATTAGATAATGTTAATTCGAAATGGTTGAATACTTCTCATTCAAAGTTGGGGTCTCGTATACTTGGAGGTTTTAGCATTGATGCTGTATAAACATTGTTAATAGTTTGACAACTATGTGTTACGGTGTTTTTAAGTTTAAGTTGAAGGATTATAATATACAAAATGACTAGCTGGCCCCGCCTATGTTGTCCTGCCATAAAATTAGCAACCGAATGTAATACCGTGGCTTAGTGTGTATTTAAAAGCCGGGATGGCCTAGTGGATAGAACATAAAACGTCCTATTGGACAATCGTTAGTTGGTCGTAGGATCGAATCTCGCCTGCACCTCTTTTAACCAACTTCGATGATGAGATGTTTTGTTTTCTATGTATGTAGGCGATAGCTCCGCCGATATTTGGGAATCGATTTTGATGGTCCTTTTTTTTTGTAGATCATAGTTGATGCCATATAATTTTTTTGAAATCGGTGTGATGTTTTTCTGAAATATCAATAGAAAACTAATAAATGTTTTCATTAGCCTGGACGACTTAGTGAAGCTTCTTATGAAATTTGGATGAGATTTGGAAAATATCTGAATTAAATTTTAAATTGAAGGCGGCTGTTCTTTTTTCGGAGTAAATAAATTATTCAAAGTGCAAATATACGTGCTTACTATCATTGAATTTAAGGGAGAAATAAAACATACATCTACTGAGGATATGTGATATCCGCCAACGAGCACTTGGTCAAGTGCTCGTGGTGTATTATCGTATTCACACTCTCTCAATGAGAGTGAAGATTCCGAGTTCCAGCGATGAGAACAGAATAAAAAAAAAAGATGTGAAAACAAAATAAGTTCCTTCGTATAATATAGAAACAACAGTTTTGCAAAAAAAAAAAAAATATTTATGGTACGATCATCTGAAAAATTCAGTTGGCAACACTGGTCACGAGTAGTTTTTACACGTCACTTCCGTTATATATTTTTTCGCACAATTTTAGTCTCATATTTTTTTCAGTTCAGTCACGCAGTAAAATTATTATTTCCTCGAAACTTCTTTCCAAAAAGATGCTTATGGTTACTCAGTACGTCTTTAATTAAAATATGGCTACTTTGTAAAAAACTGACATTGCCTTATTTAAATAACCTTTTAATTTTGTTACTATATACATTGTAAGTTACTTCCTGAACGTTTTTTTCGAGTAATTTTGGCAAATTATCAACTTACGCGTCACCTGCCGGAAGGTAGGCCTTCCAGCCTTGTACTTCGTTTAGACGCAATTAATTTGACACCACCAACGAAATGATGTCACTGTAGTGTCGTATCTACAAAAACGTGGGTTCACGGTTCAAGTAACTACTTGTTTGTGGTTTTTTTTTTTTAGATATTATCTTTGTGGTTGTCACTATGACGCCCTTTTGACATCAATCTTTTGTTTGTAGATTCCACAACTAAATGGTTTTATACGACTGTGAAAGGCGATTATTCTTCATGTTGACATATATGCGTTGCACTGTGCGTGTTAAGGGCAGGTCTGTTGCTTACCACCAGGCGTATATTTTTTAAAGAAAGTACATTAAAAAAAGTTACAAAGGTGTCACTATTTAAAAAAAGGTTTACATAGGCAGAATAACTACTTCAGATATCAATGTATCTATACAAGTACAAAAAAATAACGATATGTCACATAACATTGATACTTTGTAGTGGAATAATCTTATCGAAGCAATTAGCAATAGCAACCCTTGCGACTGCTAATTCGCTATCGGTAATAACTAACGCCATAAAAAACGATAAATATAATCGTTATTTAACTGTATTCGAACACAAATCGATCCTATTCGATTTATCGGAGCGTACATCGTTATAGAGTCATTCGAAAATACATTAAATTCGAATCAGGTAATACAAACAGTAATGACTTGGGTGTTATCTGACATAGATCCAGGGCATAGCAATAAATGCTCGTACATTTCTGAGAAAATAAAGAGCAAAGATCACTAGCCAGCGAATAAATCTGTTATGTATGAAAACTGTGCTGTAATTCAAGATTTTATGGCCAAAGATGTAACAGATAAAATTCCGCTGAAATTCTCAGAGGTGACCCAGAATTAAGGAGAGCAGTCGTCGGCAGCTGGGAATGCTAAACCGAAGATTGTTGTTTAGCAAACCATGAAAGAGGACAACTAGCATTGTTTTTTTTTAACCATTGGTAAGCTTTACATTTTACCTGATGTCAAGCGATCATGCGGTCTACGCTGCGCATTTACCTAACAGAAGATGATTCATTCTTCAAGACACCAAAATTGTATCCATGGAGCAACTCAGGCAATGCTTTCAATGTAAATTTTAGTCAAGTATCGCATTGGCATTGACTGATTAGCTACTGTTACTGTATTTTTTGTTTTGTATTAAATGGGATTACGTTTGACCTCGGCTTACCAAGTAACGGAGGCAAGACAAGGTTTTTGGTACAACACGCTTGGCCAAAAGATACCTATTCACTCTTTGTTTAAAGATTACCATATTGTAGGAGTGCAGAAAAACTGCTGCTGACAGAATCTTCCACATTTTCGCTATTTTGATTATGAAAGATCTTTCTAAGAGCCTTTTATGCGAAGACGTGGAACTTCTACCTCGAAAGCATGTAACGACTTGCCTAAGTTAAAAGTTTTCGTAAGTTAAAAACGAAATGATACAAAAGGTGGTACACATTTGTGCAGCTCCCGTGCCCATACACCGAAGTGCAAACCATGAAAAAATCATCAAATATAAATAAATAGTGACGATGATGACCTAGAATTGGGTCAACGGATTCGCGTTAGTCGCACCACATGGGCTTTTCCCGATGCGACCGACTTTCGGTATTATGTTAACTTTTGTTTAGACAAGTTCGCTAATTCGGGTTCCCATATGGGTTAAGCGGAATTGTTTATGCTGGAATTTATTTATGAAACTGGAAGTAGAGACAAGTGGGTGTAGCGGCGCCGGCGTGCCAGGTGCCAGCCCACTTGCAACAAGATTTATGGGATCAGTAGCCATACTTCAGAAGGCTCAAGCAATACAATACACGTTTATCGTGCGCACTGTAAAACTTTGGAACGCTCTTCCTGAGTCTCTCGATATTATCGAGTCGATAGGTAGTTTTATAGTGGTGGGACGCTATGCAGAATTCGCTTGGGAAAGTACCACACCTTTTCCGCTTAATTTACTATCGTCATGCAGTTATGTACCTCTACAAACAAATAAAATACACCACACTAAGCCGGTGTAGTGTACTAAGGACTATGATCTTGACTCAAACTCTATCCAAATGAGATAAGGCCCCTAGTCCAGACGGTGGGAGCGAAATGTTGGTTCATTATGAAATATGGGGTAAGGACATAGATTAGCCCATTGGCTAAATATAATAATCATTTAACGATAATTTTGGAGCGAAAATATTCATTGTAAACTGAACCTTAACGTCCGCACTAAAGTCACCGTTACAAACCTGAGTAAAGAAAAATAAAACAGCTGATCACACAATGTATCTAATGCGACTGGGAGTTCTCTAAAGAATTGTATTATTTTTTTCATGCACTCGGGGTTGGGCCGTTGTAAAGGTTCCTCACAATGGCCAGTCCTTTTGCAATTTCAGTTAGCAGATAGATACATTTTTTTGAAACACAATCCCCAAATAATAAGTCAGCCGACATTAGATAATAATACCAAATAGGATATTAGCTCTACATATCGGATTCAAGTCTACAAGTAGGCTAGATTCCCTTCCCTTCCCGCCAGGGCCCTAGGGCACCCCCCTTAATATAAGAAAGTGCCTATCCATGGAAAAAAAAAAGTGCTAGCAGCGCCAGCGGTTGTACCCGCTTAGTTCCCGTTCCTTTTATTTTATAGGGATAAAAAGTAACCTGGCTTCTTTCAGACTGCAATTTAACTGTTTCTAACTTTATGATTTCAACCCCATCCTTTCAGACGTTCTGATATGATTGAGCGACAAACATCCAAACCTTGACATTTATAAAATTAGTAGAATTTAAATGAAATTAATTTTTATTCCGGTAAAATAGTTCATATCAGATGTCTCAGGAATCGTCAAACGATAGAAAATACAATAAATTAATTAAAATACAAATTATATACACAAATAGAAAGCAGCCAATCTCTCAAATAATAGGCACATGATTTATTCATAATAACTGAGTATTAAACAAGAAAATAGTGGCGCCCCGCGGTTTATTTCGCATATTAAGTAATAACGCCAACACATAATTAATTTAAAAAAGCCTTTTATTCGTTGTTTAAACTTTATACAAATGTTCTAGGTAATAAGTTGTGTTATGTATATTTGTATGTATTTATTTTAAAATTAATTACTTAATAACTTTAATTGTTTGACTTGTGATACTCTTTACCAATAAATGATCTGTATTTGTTTATCAGAATCAGTCCATGGATAATGTATTATTGCTAAGAGTAAGTATTTAGGGTGTGTAGTCTTGTTTTCACTGTAATGTAGTTTGGTTAATAAAACCCTGTGCCTTATTAGAAATCACGGTCCTAATATTATTAATATCCCGTAATTAGTATGAATGAATAATACTTACTAAGATGGTTTAAATTGTGATTCGTCTAATATTAGTAATTTTAGTATGTATAGTAAAATTAACGTGGTTATTACACATTTTTAAATAAATACACGGGTAACTCACGTTTGATATAGTCAATCCAGTCCGACACAAGTTTCGTTTTCAACCGAAAAAGATCGCCAGAAGCGATCGAAACTTGAGTCGGACTGGACTGACTATATCAAACGTGAGTTACCCGTGTGTATTTTTTTTTAATGTTTAATAGTTTATTCATTCGCGCTCCAAATTCCCAACGATTTTACGCTACGGTCAACGGTCTATGCAAATAATAACATTTGTTTTCACAATTATGAAATATCATCGATTTCTAAACGTTAATCGGACGATTAAAATTCACGTTATCTGGCGACTTTCGACACGTTGTTACGTTGTTGTTTTATAACGTCGTAGGGTCATAAGTCGCTTTGATTGGTTCCGTTACGACATCGTTCGGTTTAATGTAGGGTTGTCATCCGTCCGGGATTCCCTGGATTTGTCTGAAGTTTTGAGGGCGTCGGGGGTCCGGGTGAGTTTTCATTTGTTTATAGTCCGCGTTTGAAAAAAACAGTCTTGGGCCGCTCGGGATACACTCATTCACGCACTATGCACCGGCACACCGCGATCAACCGACGAAATTACTCTCTAAATTCTTATTAAAATGATGATAAAAGTATGATGAAACTACATTCAATACTAAGATAATAAATAATTATTAAATTTAAATAAAAAGCCTTTTGGTATGTCCGGCTTCTGGGCTCTAAAATCCGGGGTTTTGTAAAATCATGTTGTCGTGGTTGCCAAATTTTAGAGATGGCAACCCTAGGTTTATCGAAAGTTGTGATCTTGAACCTGCACGCTCGGCCCGAGGTGGCGATGCTCGATTCGGCAGCTTTCGCGGTGTCAAACCGGAAATCGACGGTTATAAGCTGTCACCACACTTCAGTTTTATCTTATAGCTATGGTGTACCTTTTTGTAATATTCAGGACGGCTGGTACGATATTTTCCTTCACTAGAACCTCGATCTTAATGGGAATCGAAATCGTTGTGAAATTGCAATTCTAGTCATCTAAGCTTGTGTATTTTGTTTCGTACATACAGGCGAAATTCCGTCACACTAATTACTGAATTGTCACTACTTTGCTAATACTGGTACTTATTTGGGACGGGTATCTGAGAATTGGTACTTAGAAAGTGCTATTCTCTGGACCCTACGATAATGTTACGTAATTTGCCAGTCAATCTTTATGAACGCAAAATACGTCTAAAAAAAACGTTTTTTCACGGGTATCTCGCGTGTGATACCCGTGTATTCATTTAAAATGTGTAATGTACCGTGTTAGTTTTCATACTAAAAACGTTTATTAATTTTTCAAGTGTAATGCCTGTGGTTATACTTACCCTGTACTTATAGTATGGCCTCGGTGTAGTGTAGTTCGAACTTTATGGGCTCAGCCGTCGGGCTCGATGAAAGGTGAATGTCAAGTTCTGTTGTGACTCTAATTGCGAGACAGATGCTCAATTATGCGGTGAAATTGTGTTTCGTAGCAGAATTTTGTACTTTTCGGGCTGTTTGCTGTTATTATCTACGTCATCAAATCGTTTCACACGGTTTTTTGTGGGGGACATACATTTAAGTATCGTGCACCGTGCTGGGACACGGCGGGGGTATTTTGGGGCTCGACACCCTGGGAGTGTTACCCCTACGGACTGAAACCCCCCACAGGTCTATCCACTCGGGGCAAAGTTAAGGGACAGCTCTTGCTTTCGACCGTGCCTCTGCTCTCTGCCACTGTCACCGCCCCTGCAGGTTCGCCTCGTTTAGTATATTTACCTCTATTACATCTATTCAAACTCTGTGCGGATAAAATGTAGCTATACAATGGTATAAAAATAATTCAATTACCTAATGCCTAGAATCGGTAATTTCCATAGTACTTATTTCCTTATCATAGGGAAACAAGTCCAAAAAAACATATTTAACTAACACGATGACGTTGTCGCACCAAAATAAAAATAACTTAAATTTACACCAAAAATAAAATACAACACGATCCAATATCCATTGTTTAAGCGCACTAAGTAAACAGAAGCTACAGCATCCACCGTCGACCAGTTACTTGTGACGCAACTAACGATCAGTTAACAAATCGCCCGTTGGACAACTGCTCGTTTAAGGACGAGTAAAACCGCAAGTGTTCGTAAACGAGATTTTAATGGTATCTTCCTATGTACACGCTACAAACAGTTACATGACTTGCCACAAATAAAAATATGATAATTGAAAGGTGAAATGAAACTCTTGTCCAAAATTTCTTTCCATAGAATTTTTTATTTGTTATCTAAAGGACCGGGACTAGGCGAAACTAGTAACACATTATTGTGTTCCAGTTTGAAGGGCAATGTCTCCAGAGAAATTACATGGCAAAGAGATAAATCAATTTATATAAAGTTACTTGCCCTTACATGAAAAGGTAGACAAAACCTTTAAATGGGATAAAAATCATAATACAAAGGTTTCATGAAAAAACCTTTGCCGCATCGTCATTGTAGTTGAAACCTCATATCATAGACTCTCCCTTATATCTCTGGTCGAAAAGCGCAGTACACTGGTAACCAGTGATTAGGTTCTTCAAGTTTAATCGGTTCAGGGTCAAGATCGGGTTGAAATCTGGAATAACAACAGATAGGCTACTGTTTATCCAGGAAAAATAAACTACAACAAAACTACTAGAAAATTTACTACAAACATCTAAACTCTTGCATTTATAATATTAGTAGTGACCT
>JADLOZ010000091.1:0-25000 GCA_017562165.1 Ectropis grisescens
TCTGATGTTTCAAGGTCGGGACAATCTAGGTGTACTAAATTGGAGTAAACCTGATGGAGGTTCAGTGAGAGTATAAGTACCTAATATCATAGACCGCAGGCGATTAGCAAACTAACTATTCTATGTCAAACAACGGCAAGCGGTGGTTAGCAATAGCCATCCCCATTTCCCATGGCAAGTTCGCTGGTAATCACTTTCGTCGAATGGATCACAAATAGAAAGATGTTTTATAACAATGATTTATCTAAAATGAGTACCTACCTATGTACTTATTTAGTGAGAACTAGAAGATTAACCAAAACGCAAAAAAACTGAATTATCTGGAAATTCAACGCAAATGAGTTCATAGGATTAGGTGTTTAATTTAGTCGAGACACGTGTGTGTGACCAACATAGGTACATAAAAAGAAAATGTTTCAGTCAGTGTCATCCTGTCAGTTTGTAAAATTATTCCTTCCACTAAAATACATACTAATTTAGTAACACCGCTACACTTCTAGGAAACGCCGTCTTTAGCATCTTCCGCATCTCCGCCCACTGTATTAATCAGTAAACGTCCCGCGGTCGATAAAAGTGCGGCATTTATAGACTGGCCGTATAAAACGCATAAATCTGAGCAGAAAGAATGGCGATGCTGTCCAACATCAGACGAACGATTTCAAAGGCTCATCGTTTTTCATTAGACCCATAAACTCAGGTGTTTATGGCTTATTGTCACTTTTACGCTTTCTTAACTCACTTTTCATACGGAAATATTTTGTCTGGGTGCTATTTAAAAGGTCATAAATAAGTTATCGGCATATAGGTAAGTTCGTTCTCTATGTATGCTTGTCTATTTATGGATAGGATCTCACAGCAACTCGTTAAATATTTACTAAGTATCAAGTTATTTGTATAATGGTGAATCGAATTGTGCTGGTAGCGCCTTTGACTTTATAAACAGCAACTATCGAAGTGAGATAAATCCACTACCGCTTTTGTAGGTAAAAATTTTAATCTACGTACATCGTACATAGCTACACTTCTGATTGGTAAGACCAAAACCCTTACCTAAACACCTAAACCTGAAATGTCCTCAATGGCTATGATAATGACCTATCCATGTATCATTGTATCCATGCCTAGACAATACATTGGTACATGAGAACTTTTCACCAAGCCCTTAGACACGCAGTAGGTTTTGAAATATTCCCATTTTGGAACAGTTTCTACTATCTACTGACTTATTCATACCAAAACAAATAGGTACCTATAACGAATTTCTAAAATATAGCACAGCAGAGACAATGTTAGACCGTTTGCACAGGTAAGAGCCCGCACCTGCGATTGACGACAGTATCTGACCTCTTTCGTTTGTCGACATTAATTTGTCTGCTTGACAATTTGGTTTGTACGTACAACGCTACAAGGTAGGCTTTCGAGGCTTTCGAGCATATCATCACATTGTGATTGTGATAATTCCCTTGTGGGCTTCGACTGAAAACTATCGAAACTCGCACATCAATGCGTTATTGTTATTTCCTGTTGATATATCATTCGAGTAGCCGAATCTAACGAAAAATGGTCGTTTCCAAATAATATTCGCATAGCCTATTGAAATCGTTGAATAAACACACCAAAATTGTAAGTAGGAATGAAACATTTTGTATTAAGTACTACTTATTCAGACACGTTTCCCACACTGTAATTAGAGCACGGAAGCTGGGTTAAAAAATAGCAAAAACACGCAAACGCCAATTCATGTCGGCAGCTTTTGCGAGTCAACACATATCGAAATATTGACATGTTCACAAAGCTTACCGTGTCTCGATTATTTCTTACAAGTGCCGATTCTTTAGTTTTGCTATCAAACAATCAAAACAGAATTCGAGATCCTTTGTCGCAGTCAACTGCAGCCGCGCTATTGTTGAATTTTGTGAGACGCCGACAAACGGCGAAAAAAGTTTCACGCTTGCGACACATTGCTGTGAGATTTTTTACGCTGCGCTGTTTCCCATTTATTATTTTGTATTTTTTATTTAATCCGATTAGACGCCTTCTCTCTTGTTGTGCAGCTCTGTAGGTACTTAGCTACCGTTTTTGAATCCCCGACCAAAAAAGGGGTGTTAGGTATAAGTTTGACGTGTGTGTGTCTGTCTGTGGCACCGTAGAGCTCAAACGGATGGGGCGATTTCGATGCGGTTTTTTTATTTGAAAGTTAATATCCGTGCGGATGTTCTTAGCTATGTTTAGTTAATATCGATTCAAGATGGCCGCCGCCACAAAATGGCGGACAAAATATTTCTTACCAACCTACCTCAATATGGGTGTCAAATGAAAGGGCTTGACTAGTAAAATACTGTACACTATTAAAAAAACTAACCAAAGATGGCCGCCACCACAAAATGGCGAATTATATTATTTTTTTCACTATTACCTCAAAATATTTCTTCCCAACCTACCTCAATATGGGTGTCAAATGAAAGGGCTTGACTAGTAGAATGTTGTACAGATAACAAATCTGAGGTTGTCGGGGGTTAGTCAAAATTTTTAATTTTGTTCTTGTTAATGGTAGGTACACTCCGCGAGGTATAAGCTGAGCTTTGCATTAGTGTGAGTGATCACCAATCAGGCAGGAGCTTGAAATTTTGTCCGCGAGGTATAGGCTGAGCTTTGCATTAGTGTGAGTGATCACCAATCAGACAGGAGCGCGGCGAGACAGAATGGCGCCGCGCCTAAGGCCGGTTGTCACATCTACACTATCCATGTACACTCACACAAATGCAAAGCTCAGCTTATGCCTCGCGGAGTGTAAGTAGGTACACATAACATGTACTAGTAAGTAACTGCAAGAGCTACTACTGCAAGACCTTGGATTCTACATAAAACCACACACTTGTCAAAGTCCATAACATCATCCTGCTGAAGCACAAGACGTTTGCGTAATTGTACTCATCAAACATATCACACTAACACAACACAACGGGATAGAAGCCAGAAATTAATAGACGATGAATCAGATGACATATATGATACAACCGATTAAAAGTTAAAAATGAAAAAAGAAGAAGAAGACTTTATCAGCTGACTATTATTATCATTGTATAAATTCAGACCAGTGGAAACTGCGTTGCCAGACATATTGCATGCCTCTAGAAGAAGAGGCCAGTTTGTATGGGTCAATTATTTAAATGTTTTGTATCATCTTATCTTACCTGCAAACAGCAATAAAGATTTTTGTATTTGTATTTGTATCCAGTCTAGCTGTCCAGTCAGGTGAGGGGTGAGGAAGGATACGTGTAATTCAATATCCAATGAATATACAAATTTACACAGTCACGTATGTTGTACCTTTATAGGCAATATCTTCAACAAGAACAAAATTAAAAATGTTGACTAACCCCCGACTACCTCGGATTGGTTATTTGTGTAACATTCTACTAGTCTAGCCCTTTCATTTGACACCCATATGGACGGAGAAGTGAAAAAAAAAATTCGCCATTTTGTGGTAGCGGCCATCTTGGATTTGAAATTTGTCATAGTGCATAGTATTCTACTAGTCAAGCCCTTACATTTGATACCCATAATATGGGTATCAAATGTAAGTGTACAATATTATTGTGGTAGTAGTGAAAAAAATTAATGTAATTCGCCATATTGTGGTGGCGGTCATCTTGGATTTGAAATTTGTTATAGTGTATAGTATTTTACTAGTCAAGTCCTTTCATTTGATACCCATATTGGGGTAGGTTGTGAAGAAATATATTATCCGCCATTTTGTGGAAGCGGCCATCTTGAATCGATATTTACCAAACATAGCTAAGAACATCCGCACGGTAATTAATATATTCAAGTAAAAAAAAACACATCGAGATCGGCCCATCCGTTTGAGCTCTACGGTGCCACAGACAGACACACACACAGACAGACAGACAGACAGACAGACATCGACGTCAAACTTATAACACTCCTTGTTTGGTCGGGGGTTAAAAATAAGGCCCCAATACTCCCAGACACTTTCCGTCGGCCATTTTGCTTAACAGACGCTTTAAAACTCCCAAAATAATGACTTCTGTAATAATAAATATTCTGATAAATAATAATTCTGTGAAATAATTCTGATAGGTACTTTTTAAATTAAATTCCATTTGTATATATTTATGTTTCTTAGACAACTATTTTAAAGCCTTTTCCAAAAAGACAGTCCGATCTAAGGGGCAAATATTTCTACACTCTTCCTCAAAATATCACAATCTTATACAGGAGGTGTGTAATCTGTGTAAAACTGTAAAACAGATATTCTAGCATAATCAAATCATTAAAAAACTTAATTTTTTAAACACCTTCAGCACACACAGTTTTAGCTGTCAATGTCAATTAGAAATGTTTTGAACTTCAACTTCAAACGTACCGTCAACAAACGGAAATGAAGCAAAGAGCCTTTTATTTTTTATTTTCAAATAATTTTTGCCATTAAATGTATCAAAACTGGATTTTACCAAATGATAAAATGCAAAGCACCATAAAGGAACTTTTGGACGCATTGGGGTGAGAAACTTTAACCTACTAGTCGAGAAACATCGACAACTTATTTGCAGCTTGTATTCAAGAAGTGCTCATAATGTTTATATTTACCATAATTTCAGATGCAATTTAGAAGCCGACACTGTAATAGATTACATTCAGAATGATCCTAACTTCGGTAATAGTAATCTGTCGACCAAGCAAGCCGCAGAGTTTGCGCAGAGGCTGGCTCTGAAAGCTTCCAACGCCAAAGCTTTCCTGAAGAAATACGAAGATCTTCGGAGCAAAAAGTACGATAATTATGTTGCTGTTTAAGTATATTTTTCTTATTAGATAGGGTTATGAGAGTGAGTTCTGTCTCTCTTACCCCTACACCCTACACTAGCTACCATTATGCATTTGGACCTGAGCCCTTGTAAAATAATTTAATTCCCATTATCATAATTTAATTAAATAAAGAATATTCATACCATACCAATGATGATTGGTAACCTAACTGATCCCACTGCTTGATATAAGTATTTCTTCTAGAGTGCTAACTTCCGTGGTCCTATGCCAATGTGGTAATTGAGTCCAGATTTGACCAGTAACCATGTTGTTGAAGTAATAATAGTGATCATGTTATCGCCCCAATTTGTCATGTAAAAATATATATAAATCAAACATACTCTTTAAGAGTAATCTTTTTGCAATTATTTGATTGAATTTGTATGTACTATGTTACTGTTCCTAGTATCTAGTAATACATAATTTCATGTCCTTCATTAATTTCATAATGTAAAAATGGTCTTGTCTTATATACCTTAACTGTACGTAAGACAATACCATTTGTCGTTTAAGTTAATTTTAGACAAAAATTTACTTTTCGAAATATAAACATAAATGTAAACATATTGCACCTTCGGTGATACAAGGGTATAATTGGAAGTATTGAGTGTTGTATATAATTTTAAATTATAGAGATTTTAACCTTTTTGTAGTGTAGTGGTATTGTTTCTGTATTAATGTAAATTATTTTGTTTGTTTGTTATGAAACATTTCCCTTTTGTTAGTTAAGATATATGCTCCATAAATGTAAACTAAGTTCAAGAGTTTTTGACAGTTGATTTTTGTCTTATATATATGTGAAATTTCATAAATGAAAAAAAATCTTTTACTTTTCAGCACTGACAACTTGTCCTATCTTATTGCATTGTTCTACAAATTAGTGTGCGAGGAAAGAAAGACAAAAATCAGCAAACCCAAAGTAGCACCAAAACCCATTCTCGGTGATAACAGACACCAAATCACTAAGGAGGATCTTCCACAGGTAATGTGTAGATTATATTTGTCCTGCCCCTCTATATTATAACAATGTATGAATTATGCTCACCACTTGTTTCAAGCCTTTGCATGACTTCAATTTTTATAACCCATCTAATCAGCAGGGTCCAACTATAAGCCAACTAAATTATTAGGTTCAAGAAGTATTTTAGTTTTGGAACATGTTTGTATTTAAATAATTTTATGACCCTGCCTAATAATGATTTAGTTACTATATTTTCAATACAGGAAGTAGGTTAAGCAAGCCATTTTATGTTTACATTGCTTGGATTTAGGGTTTTGTTTCCTTGTGAAATTTTCCTTCACAGTTAAAGCCTGTAGTGATCTCTAACTTGTACATCTACAAAAGACAATTCTGCTTGGATAAAGACTTGTACTACAGGCAGGATTCAAACCTTTGTGAAATAAACATTCTTGATACATAACCACCACAGCAGGATATAGGGACTAATAACTTATTTTGTTCACAGAAGTGCACTTTAGTTATCATACATCTTAATATCAAATAATATTTAAAAAAAAGATTCCAAGTTTCAGCTTATAGTAAAGTGCCATTACAATGACTCGTAGTTTTCAGGATTGGATAGTACCACAATAGGATAGAATAGCTTTAAAGATTTTTAATAGGTGTAAATATCTGTTGAAGCAATATTCATCATGTACATATTTTGAGGGTTGAACACACTTATATAGGAGAAAATCTTATGAATCGAAGTTTGCATCTTCGACATTTGTAATAGCAGTATATCCATAGCTATTCAGATAGGGTTGCCATCATACCAGGTTTCCCCAGATGTGTTAGGACAAATCCAGTTTTGGTACTGTTTCATTCAATACTTAATTTAACAACCCTATTTCATTTATTTACAGATAAAAGACAAATTGCTAAAAGCAGTGGATGAAAGTAAGAAATTTGTAATGAAATCAATTGAAGAGAAAGAGGCAAAGCTGAGACCCAACTGGTATTCTTCTTTGGATCTGCCCAATTGGCAGAAAGATCACCCTGCTATGTCCTGGGACTTTCCTAAGGAGCCCTTACCTATTATAGCTTCTTTAGGTATGTACTGCATTTGTTATGGTGGAAACTAAAAGATTGTATTGAATTAAAGGACAATTACTTATAATAGTCAACAGCATAATGCCACCTATGAAAAGTGAAGTACTAAAATAAATTGTTACTAAGGATTTTTAAAACTAGATGAATCAATAATTTATGATAATCAAATGGTATTTATTATTATCATCATCCATCCAAATATTGATATTATTATCCATCTGTCTCAGTTGTTATTATGATTTTAACAATTAGCTTGCTTAATTTAAATTCACTATGTGTAGCGTCGCGAAATAACCTGTATTTCTATTGTAATGATTTACCTTGGGTTACTCTATAAATATTAACACCATTACATGAAAATAACACTACACTAACTAGTTTGAAAGATAGATTCCTGCTGAGTGGAACATACTGACAATGGATGACTATTGCTACTAAACTTCATAAATTAGTTGGTTTTTTTCTTAAATTATTCCCATTTCTTTAGAGCTACTATTAGATAAATTAAGTCTACATTGGACTGGCTCATGTTTAGCTAATTTTATTTTTATGTATATAATTCCAAGTTTCTAACATAGATTCTGCTATTTGTTTAAGGACCTTGGATCTGAAACAAAGCTGATTTATTTATTAAATACTAAGAACACAATACAAATAAAAAATGTTTATGTTTTTCCCAGCCGGCATACCAGTAGCATCACAAGAGAATATCATCATTGATGAGCTACTATACATCTTTTCCGGAGTCCCGGGCAACTATATAGTCCATCAGCCAGTGAAGGACACATATGACCCCAGATCATTCCTCATTTCTGAAGACTTGGATGATGCGTTGAAACAGATTGTTCGTCAAATGCTACCTCTTGCCTCTAACTACTCTATTGTGAGGCGGTTTATCGAGCATTGCAATATGTGGTCCGGACAGGTACTACATGCTTTGGTGGCCGCTATTGAGATTTTGTTGAAAGACTATTATGTGAGTATATTTTAAACCTATGATATAGAAGTAATATTTTAGGTTTTTGATCTGTACTTTGATGAAAATTCCTTTTTGTCACAAAAAAAACACTAACTACTTTTAACATCTGGAATCGGCGATTGTGCGACTGCATCGTGATTATGCGACTGCCTGCTTTCGATCGCGACTATCGCGCGTTTTAGCTTTTAATGGCTGTATTGGAAAAGCGGCTCAATTGCCGCATTTAGCTTTTTTAAGTGTGCGGTGTATGTACGTGCGGTGTACGTACGTTTTAGCATCTAAAAAGCGACTAATCGCCGATGTTAAAAGTAGCTAGTGTGTGCCCTAAAATAATGGTTGGACCTTCACTAATGTTGCTCTAATGTTGAAGCTATGGTCACCGGAGGGTCTATCGCCTAACTAAAACTGTTTTAGCTTAGATATCGCTGTCTCTTCTCTTTTTGCTTGAAATGATAGAGACAGCGATAGAAAAACCATAGCCGATTTAGTTAGGCGGTAGAGGGGCTGGTGTGCTAGAACGTGCGATTGATTCACAATCGTGAGGCCGCAGGTTCGAATCCCGCTTGCAGCTCTGACTGTTTCTCCAAATGCACATGTACAAGTTTGTCATCACTCCTGGCCTTAACAATGAATGAAAAGATCGTGGAAAAACTGGCATGTTCCACCCGCACTGGGTAGATTTTAGCTTTGACTTCTTGAGAAAGAAGGCCTCAAGTTCCAGCAGTGGAAACACGCTGATGTCCTGCCATCTGTACAAATGCAATAAATTAACTATATAGTTTAAATTTAAAAGAAAATGGTGGATTAAGTCGATATTGTTTTTTTAAGTAATTATTTTTCTGAATTAAAATTATATTAATAATGCATTTGACACAATCAAACGGTAAGAAATTATTACATACAAATTAATTTGTGTTATATTTGCCCGTGTAATGCCACACAAGTTTTATTATAAAAATTCTATTTGTTTTTTGTCACAATATAGAGTTTTCTATCTACATATTTACAAAATCTACATATAACATTAATATATATATATATATATATATAGTTAAAATATTCCATAATTCCAGACAATGCTTGCCCAACTGGAGACTGAGCACATCTCCACCAACCTGACGCTGCAGAAGCTGTGGTATTTCATCTTGCCAACCATGCACACTATGCAAGTTCTTGCCGCCATTGTTACTAATATTGGAAAGGTATGTTATTTGTTACTGTTTATGAACTCTATTATTTTTATGCAAATATTGATATATTCTTTAACAACGGCAAACACTACACAATTCATAAAAGATAACATCTTTTTATTTTATATCCAATAGTTTCCGCAGCATATCTCTGATGAAAAATACATTGAATGTTTTAGAAGGGATTCCATTTTTTAACCCCCGACCAAAAAAGGGGTGTTATAAGTTTGAAGTCTGTCTGTCTGTCTGTGTGTGTTTGTCTGTCTGTGGCACCGTAGAGCACAAACGGATGGGCCGATTTTGATGCGTTTTTTTTATTTGAAAGTTAATATTCTTAGCTACGTTTGGTTAATATCGATTCAAGAAGGCCGCCTCCACAAAATGGCGGACAAAATATTTCTTTACAATCTACCTCAATATGGGTATCTGAAAGGTCTTGACTGGTAGAACACTATACACTATGACAAGTTCAAATCCAAGATGGCCGCCACCACAAAATGGCGAATTAGTTTATTTTTTTTCACTACTACCTCAATATGGGTATCAAACGAAAGGGCTTGACTAGCAGAATACTTTGCACTATGACAAATTTCAAATCCAAGATTGCCGCTACCAAAAAATGGCGAAATACATTTCTTTTTTCACAACTCCCTTAATATGGGTATCAAATGAAAGGGCTTTACTAGTAGAATGTTATACAGATTACAAATCTGAGGTAGTCGGGGGTTAGTCAACATTTTTAATTTTGTTCTTGTTTGTTCTAGTGATGAATATAGCCTACATAATATGTTCAATAATGATGTATGGATATCTTAATTCATATAAATTACGCGTCACATTGTAAATCCTCGATGGACTTACTACTTAAACTACTTAACAGATTTTAATGAAATTTCCAGAACGTGTGCAATTTGAACTAACTTGAAATATATGATAGTTTTTATTTTGATTGATAGTTCCTAATAAGTTACCGCTTGCTCGGATATTTTCTGTATATGATAATGACAATATCTGAGCAAGCAGGAACGGGCCGCTAAAAATTTATAACTTTAGAGGTTTTTTTTTCTCAAAAGTCTCTTATTGAACATTAGAGATACATGTCAATTTTTTGAATAATACACCATAATTAAATAACTAGTTTAAATAGTATCTACAATTGATTCAGTCAATATAGGTAAAAGTAAATTATTCGTCAACAGAAAAGGTTACTTATTAATAACAAATAGAAATAGAAATGTTTATTTACAAAATACAATGAAATATCAGTATAAAAGCTATTTATTACATTTACACTTAATTACCTTTGTGTTGTTTTCAGAGTGAGTTGCGAGGCGGCGCGGTGCTAACTGTCCTCCACGATAAGACCAACATGTTGATGGGCGATGCGCGCGCGCAGGAGATATCGCTGTTCCTCACCGAGAGAGCTTGCCGTCCTTACCTCAGCATCCTCGACCAGTGGATACATAAGGGCACGATTGTTGACCCTTTTCAGGTACGTCACGTTTAGTGAAATACATATTTTTTTTCTAGAAAGACTGACAGACGAACACAAGGTCTGATAAGAAGTGGTAACTGCCGTTTATCATCTGCAACATATCTTGGAAGTCCGATTTAGAGGCAATTCAGAGTTCAAAAAAATTGTTAATGGAACAGATGACGTTTAATGAGAGACAAGAGAGAGAGAGTGACTAAGACTAACATTTCTAAGCACTGTATTTTCATTATATGTTTGTGAATAAAAGAAAAAATTGCCCATAGAAGAGAAAACTAATGACTCAGAATTTGATAACTCACTTTGGAAACTACTTGGGTGAAAGAGGAGGGGTGTGGGCATGACCATGGCAATCTAGATCATCAGAATTCAGAATTTTCCCGATGATTTCTTTTATTTACGAACGTAACGCTTGAGTTCAATTCACAGCCAACGGAAAATTTGTTTGTGGTGTGCCAAAAGAAGTTTTCACTTCAACAATATTTTCAATAGTCTAACTGGCTCACTAATAATTTATTTCGTTATTATCAAAGTTATGGTTTATTATCAAAATCGGTTTAGCCGTTCGGGGAACATACAAAATAAAATGTCAAATTAGCAGCCATCTCTTTTTTTGAATTTGATTAATTACTAAATCTACCTAATTACGTTCCAGGAGTTTATGATCGAAGACAATGAGCTGGTGAACAAGGAACAGCTGCCCGTGGACTACTCGGCCGACTACTGGGAGAAGCGGTACAGCGGCCAGCGAGACCGCGTGCCCAAGTTCCTCGACAAGTTCACGGACATCATCCTGCGGACCGGGAAATATCTGAACGTTATCAGCCAGTGCGGTAAGTTTGTTTTATTCAAATCTAAACACACTTCTTTCAAACTGTATGCCGTATTTTGGCACAAAATTGTAAACGTGATTATTATTATTTTTTAATTTGTCGTTTATTTTTTTCATATAAATGTCCGTATTTATGTAATTTGTATGTATAGTGTAAATTGACTCTTAAACGCTTTGGCAATAGCTGTAAGTTTTTGAGTAACTGTAAAATAAATAAGTGACACATTATTTTAACGATAGTCTAACAGCCAATGTTTAGTAATTTAACAAAATAGAATATACTCACGAATTTTACAACCAACCCAACCAGGCAAACATTTTAAGTAGAAGTCTAAAACCCTCTACACACGAACCCTAAAATCAGAGGAAATTACATAAAACTAGTGGGGAGGATCCTACATCGCACCATAAATCACCAATCATATGGTGCGATATATGCGTAATTTCCTCTGATTTTAGGACTAGTGTGTGGAGGGTTTTAGACTTACCTACTTAAAATGTTTGCCTGGTTAGGTTAGTTGTAAAGTTCGTGCGTTTGTGTTTTAGACTTAATAAACAAGATTATTTGACTACCTTGATTTCATGGTAACTAAGGATTTCGTGTAATCCCTGATATCATAATTTCTTTGCGACTACCTTTTTAAGACGATTTAACGACCTTTTGCGACTTTCTAAGCACATTACCAGCAATCACCACATGCTTTGATTCTTAACTTGTTTTCAACACAGGTAAATCAATAACCAAAACCAACACAGAAGAGATTAAATACTCCCTTCGCGAACAAAACTACGGCGCTACAATACAAAAAGCCTACGCTTTCGCCAGCAAATCTCTGCTGGAACTACTCTTGAAGGAGTATGATCTGATGGGCAGACTCAAGTCCGTCAAGAACTATTTCCTCATGAGTCAGGGGGATTTTATTGTGCAATATATGGACGCGACGGAACAAGAGCTATCGAAGAAGATAGACGACATCATACCGTCGAAGTTGGAATCGCTTCTTGGACTGTGTTTGAGGTAATGTGAGACCTTTCTAGTAGTAGGACTCTTTACAGAGCAAATATATATGTGTGATCAAATATTTGTGTTGTGTCTGGGGTGTTTCTAATTATTTATAATTATACTATTGTAGCTATTTAGTTCAAGGATTGTACAAGTTTATTTTGAGGCCAAATGGTGATATGTGAAGAATGTCCACAACTTTATTTTCTCAATAAAAAATAATATTGTACTAATTTGTGTGTGTGGGGGTAGGACTCTTTGCAGAATTTGCCTTGCGAAGTACCTTTGCCTAGTATTCTACCACCTAACCATGTGCAAACATTACTGTACTTCCTTCTGTGGGTCTTATCTTACGTCTGTGGGTGACGGCCGCAGTGCAGAACGACTGACCGAGCGTTTAGTCGTTACAACGTGAACACGCCCATATAAGCACAGTGCCACCCAGCTATTTGAACATCCGTATCCGTATCCGTAATAGCATGAACAGCCTGCTAAATATTCCCACTACTGGGACTCGGGGCCTTCTCTCGCAAGGTGAAGGCCAAAGCCATAATCCACCCGGCTGGCTTAGCGCAGGTTGGTGGAGGACACATGATCTCGAAAGATTCTAGGACCATCCTCACGACGTTTTCCTTCAACCTTTTTAAGTTAGTGCATTACGACTTCGAAAAGACAGTGGTGCGTGTGATATTTGAATTTTGCGGGGCATTCGGATTGGCAGGCGCCGTTCTCCCGACTAGACCAGCTGTAATTTGAACATGAAGATTGAAGAGTCTATGATTACTGCCTATTAGTGCACTGTGTTTTTTACCCACAGATATTAGATGGGAAACATTGCCTATCAAACACCAACACAGTTAATGTTGGCACATTGCTTGGCAGTAGACTAACTGATAAAAATGTGCTACTTTCCCGGGCAGACTCTGCAGTAATATAGTGTGATTCACTTGGTTGGTTATCAAAGAGTTTACATATCCTACGTATAGGGTTGAAAGAAGCGTTTTACACCGAAAGCACGGGTCTGATCGCTCTTGTAGAAGTGCCATATTTTTGTCGCAGCACATCACTCTGTTGCCATAGCAAGTATGCACGTCATCAGCTTACGATTGGTACAAAAGAACCGTGCGGAAAAACCTGCTCTATTTACTTATTCTCTAAGGTTAATATTAATACGGCATATGCAGCAGTATGTTGTGTTCCTACTACTGGGACTAATCCATAATAACTCAAGCCAAGTGCTCGTTAGCGGATGACGCATGTCCTCGAAAGATACAGAAAGTCCCCACGATGTTTTCCTTTACCGTTAATACCAGTAAATAGTTACTAACTCAGCACTTGGAAAAATACTTGGAGGTACAAGCGGTATTGGAACATACGAGCTCGCGATTCTGAAATCGGACGTATATGATATGTAGACACTGAGCCACCACTGCCTTAAAATTTATATGTGGATCCCCCCTAATATGCATGCCGTATGCAATGGCCTGTCTCGCATTTGCAAGTTCAACCTCAATTTTCTCACTGCTGGGAAAAGGTCTCCCCCCCAATTCTCTCCACTTTATTTAAATATGTTATGCATATTATTACATGATGTTTATATATTACAGACTATCGGCTGCAAGTCACGACCCTTACAATGAAGATATGAGGGTGGAACTCTTGCCGTACGATCTGCAGTTCCAAATGTTCAAGATTTTGTCCATTGAGACTGAGGAAGAAAAAGGTAAACAAGTATATTATTAGTGTTTATCTATGGTTTTAAAAACAAGTATTTAACAATTAACATAAGAATGAAGAAACATTTTAATTTTGTAAATGTTTAATTTCAGAGTACAAACAAAACAAAGACAGTCCACCGCTGACGGGTACGGAGACGTTCTCTTTCGGCATGGAGGTGAAGTGGCCGGTCTCGCTCATACTGAACCACAAGGCCATCGCCTGCTACCAGATGATATTCCGGCATCTCTTCTATTGCAAGCATGTCGAGAGGCTCCTGTGCAGGTATACATTTTGTTTGTTTCACGTTATAATGTCTTATAAATCGATGAATGCATGGTGCATGGACAAACAAGAATAAAATAAAAAATAATTGATATACCACCAACTACGTTGGATTTGTGATTTGTACAGTATTCAAGTCTAGTCAAGTATTTAGTCCAGCCCTTTCATGAATTATTTGATACCAATATTTAGGGGAATAGTGAAAAAAAATGTAATTCGCCATTTTGTGGTAGCGGCCATTTTGGATTTAAAAAGTGTCATAGTATTTAGTATTCTACTAGTCAACCCCTCTCATTTGATATCCATATTCAGGGAGGTTGTGAAAAATTTTTTTATTCGCCATTATGCGGAGGCGGGCTCCATCTTGAATTGATATTAACTAATCAGCTAAGAACCACTGCACAGAAACTAGCTTTAAAAAAACTCATTGAAATCGGTCGCTCCATTTGAGCTCTACGATGCCACAGACAAAACACACAGATAGACAGAAAGACATCAACGTCAAACTTATAACACCTCTCTGTTTGGTCGCGGATTAAAAAGTGTCACGTTCTGACGTGCGAACGGGCGGAACAGCTCAGCTTGTGACACGCTTGTGATCATCTCCCGTACACTCACTCCCTGTGTGCAAAAAAAAAGGCAGCGGCAGCATGATTCAAAATAATCGGGGTTTTCTAAAAATGAAACCGGAAATCTGTAAATCAGAAATGAAAAATGAAATCAAGTAAGATAGAGCTGTATATTTTTACGTTTTATATTTTATCGTATTTAGAAGATATAGATTTAGAAGTTTTCTCTTGGATACATATGCATGTTCTTCTAACTTCTTTAGGTGCGTTGAGCATTTTTTACTAAGAGAAAATCTTGTGGGCTCGCATCACCGACTTGATAATATCGGGTGGTAGCAGTGGCGTAGCGTTGATATTTTTCTGCATGTATGTTACGCGATAGCTCCGCCAATTATGAATCGATATGATCATCCAAAGACTTCTTTCATTTACGAGAAATGACGCTTGAGTTCAAATCACACCCCTCGAAAAATTTGTGCCTGGTGAGGCAAAATAAGTTTTCACTTCAAGTAGTAATTTTTAACTTGTGTTCCCAGAGTATGGCTGTACAACAAGGTGGTGAAACGTTTCTCGGAGGCTCGTCTCTACGCCGACGCGTTCGCTCTGCGCCAGCGCATGCTGAGCTGCGTGCAACATCTGCAGTACTACATGTGCGTCGAGGTCATCGAGCCGTCCTGGTGCCAGCTCATACAGAGCCTCGACAAGGTCAGTACGATTGCTACCTTATATCTATCTAGCTATGGCTCAAGTTACACCAAACTGGTAAAACACTAGGTGTCCTCTCAAGGGTGCAAAGGTGTTTTAAGTCTGTACACTTGCTCATGTTATAGGTATTATTCCGACAGCTGGCACCAAATTATCGGTAGGTATCGAGACTATCGCGCCGGTCCAGCTTATACAGAGCCTCGACAAGGTCAGTGCGATTGCTACCTTGTATCTATCTATCTAAGACTCAAATTACACTAAAAGAGCAGCGGCACGCAACGCAACCATTAACAGTTTCATTGTAATGCGATTTAAAACCTTAAAGTCATTGATATAATAGGTAGTATCTTAGCTTTGATATTGTTCTCTCATTTCTTTTCGCTTGAAATTATAGAGACAAGAATAGCAAAGTCAAAACCGTTTTTCAGTTAGATGTTAGAAAGGCCGGTCTACTCGCGGCACACATGCAATTTAGCCAATATAGCAATAAAAATAAATAAATAAATATTTGTGGCCATTTCTCACATAACACCATCAGAATCTAGCCAGAAACTAAGCGAAACTTAGTACTATGTATGGTATCTTGTATGGGAATCATTCAGTAGCTGCCAAAAAACTAGACATGTGCCTGAGTGGGGTTTTCCCGATAGTTACAATCTTGGTGTCTCCAAATCGAGATTGAATCGGTTTCTTCTATGTAAGCATGATCCATCGTAGAAGACCGCATCGTCGCATAACATCAGGCAAGACGGCAGTCAAGTGAAGACCTAAAACAGTAAAAAAAATGACCAATGTAATCGTTGTATAATAAATACAAGGGTACATTCTTATTATGCGCAGAAACACCCAGTAACAGAACTAATGACTGTATTCAGCACACAAATATTTCCACTGAAACCACGAATTTTAAAATCAATATCGAAACCACGACCTGCCTACGGCTTCGCAGGCAGGCTTAATATCAATTAAGCCATTAGGGCGGCAATAGCATTCTCAGATCTTCCTCCACGCCAAATAGAAATGAAAACATTATAACGTACCGGGATGTTGACAAAATATGATAGCTGACTTAAAAGAAGCACGGACCCACATGCCGTGTATATATCGCAGCCGGATCGTATAATCCGCTGTATTACATTACGGCTAGCCGTTTTGAACGGGGCCGTTTTGTAATGCGGCACTTCAACGATTAGCCGCTTTGTACTACTGCTTAAATTGTAGGGGTGACCACTCCGGGTGGACTCCCGCCAGAAGTTCTGCGGTCGGCCCTGAGTGGAGCGAGCCATGCGATGCCGAGCGCAACGAAGGGGGGAGGTGGCGAGCGAAGCGAGTCGGCGACCTCCGTAGTGGAGCGTAGACCGAGTATGGAGAAGTGACACTGGAGAAGTGATCTCCCCTTGAGCTTCTGGCTCCCGCATTTTTTATATACACTCTAAGGGTAGTAGCGACAAGACTAGGCGGAGTCGGGGTGCTCCGAGTCGGATCTGGGTCCTTCCTAACCTACCCGGTCCGATTTAGTCTTAGCAAGGTGGACGGTAGTAAACCACCTCAATAATATTGTGTAGGATTCCGCCGAACACCAGAATCCACAGTCACCTTAGCAATTTAGCAACACACGTACTGTTTTCAACGCCATGTTGTTGTTATGTCAAAGAACGCCATGAGTGTTAAGAATCGGAAGTAAAAATTGTCAAAGCGGCGGCTAATCTTTCGCTTTATTTATTACATTACTGCTAGCCGTTTTGAATGAAGTATGGCGTCGAATACATTCCGGCTGTTTTTTAATCAGCCGCTTTCAATCTGGCTAATCGTCAAACCGCCGCTTTACAAAACGGCCCTGTTTTTCAAAACCTACCTGTTATGACCTACGGTGCTGTAACGTGGACACTGATAGTCAAAATGGTCCGAAAGCTCAATGTCGCTCAGCGAGCTATGGAAAGAACTATGCTTGGGGTTTCTCTGTGGGATTGCATCCGCAATGAAGTAATTCGTCAGAGAACTAAAGTCACCGACATAGCTCAGCGTATTAGCAAACTGAAGTGGCAATGGGCCGGTCACATCTGTTGCAGACCCGATAACCGTTGGGGTAGACGGGTTCCGGAGTGGAGACCGCGAATTGGTAAACGTAGTGTAGGACGCCCTGAGACTAGATGGAGTGACGATATACGAAAGACAGCTGGAGGCGGTTGGAAGCGTAAGACCGAGGATCGGGCTGAGTGGCGTATTATAGGAGAAGCCTATGTCCAGCAGTGGACGAACACGGGCTGATGATGATGATTTCAAAACGGCTAGCTGTAATGTAATACCGCAAATTATACGATCCGACTGCGACATATACAACAATTAAACACACATTTACTACTGCAAACAATTGAAAACAGATGGTGAAACCTTTTGCCAGCCATTAAATGTCTGTAATCTTACTTGATGCGTTGTGATTCACAATCGTGAGGTCGTAGGTTCGAATCCCGACTACACGTCTTATTATTTTGATGACAAACTTTCCAAGTGTATGTCTACACTTGGAAAAATAATGAGACACAAGTTGGTCGTCACCACTGACTTTAGCAGTGAAGGAAAACATCGTGAGGAGATCGACATGTTGAAAGAATATTTCGAGAAACTGTCTTCCGCCAACCCAAGCTGGGCCAGTGCGGTGGATTATGACCTCGACTCGAGCCTTGTGAGAGAGCCCCGTGTCTCAGCAGTGGGAACATTTAGTCGGTTGTTATGCTGCTCTGATGCGAACTCTGTTTGTCTTTGTGTGCTTTTTCATGTTATAACGTTATAAACTTACTGATAAACTATGTTTAATATTTACAAGTTCAGGAGTAAAAACAAAGAAAACATGGACTTTATGTTAAAAAGTGGTTTTAATTATTAATTGTTAAACCTTAATAATAACAAATGAGATTCACATTGAAAGGAAAACAGGCAGTTTTGACGTAAAGCACAGAAATGCATAAAAAGTTTAGTAGTCATAAATGCTTTACATAAAAAATATAAAATTGAATTAATTCAACAATCACAATTATTATATGAACTAATTGTAAAATATAGTTCGAAAAAGTTAAAGCATACAAATAACAAGATAGAATGTAAGAAGATACTTTATAAAATAAAATTATCAATATCTCTGATAAGATTCCAAGGATTGCAAGACTTTCTTCAAGGTGCTCTCAAGGCTCTCGATTTTCAACTCGTATTTACTCAATTTGTCTTTTATTTCATCAAATTCTGTAACGTTTGTCTTCTTACTCACTACATGTTTAGCACTTTTGACTATTTTACGATCTAGTCTGTAGTTCTGGCAACGCTCCAAGCAGCAACCACCAGATTCAATATCCTCGTAGTCGTCTCCAAACTTGCCCAGTGGTTCCGCGTGTGGTATTTCGATTTTGTTATCTTGGTTGGGCTTCACGATGATCCTGTATTTGGGCAAAAAGTGCGGAAACAGGCTAATCCTTCTTGCGAAAGGCTTAATACAGAACATTTTTGGCTTGATGAAGTTCTTCTCTTGTAAACTAGCCGGTAGCCATGACCAAATAATCGAGGGCTTGGAATATGACCTTGCGTTTCCTATAAGCACACTCTCGAAGTAGGATATTAGTTTTACTCTCGAAATGTGTCCTACGAGTTCAGCGTCCGCTCTGATTTCTTGGGTGTCGCTCACAGCTAAACCATTTAGTAGATTAAATAGCACGATTGGTATCATAAATACAAAAATAATAAATATAATGTGACTCGTCACTGGGAATGTGCTGAATTTAATTGAACCTGCGTCGAACTCTCCTGTTAACATGACTATTGTTTTGAACAAAGATCTTGCGGGATCTTCGAAGAAATCCTCTTCTTCTTCCTCTTCTTTACCGGTATTGTTAGGGTTTGGGGGTTTTTGGTCTTCACTTCCCTCTTGTCTAAACAAAGTGTAGAAGCTCAATGCGAAGGCGATGATCAAAATGCAATACCATAATAAAAACTTGAAAAAATTCCATGATACAGTCTTCAACATGACTATGTTAGTGGACAAAGTAGGAAACTGGCCGATTAGCAAAACTAACTCAGCTGAAGAAAGCAATATCGCTATGGCTGACAGTTGCTGCTTCGTAGATTCTTCCGCTGTGTCGGAACAAACGATCCAAGTAGTTACAATTATCAACCCTATTTCCATCCAGTTTTCAATACTCTGCAGGTATCTTGTCGGAGATACAAGCAGTTGAAACAGTTCTCGGAATATGAGAAGGATTAATCCGATCACAGCACCGACATGAGTGACCACATTCAGTGCTTCAATCGATTCTGATTTCTTCTGTTCAACTCCATAACCCAATATGATATATAGAATAAGACACAACCATAAAAGCGAATAGAACGTAATATTGGCATAGAAAAGGCAACTGATTCTTTGCCATTTCAAATAAAGAAAACTTGTTATAACAGGATGTTTCAATAATGGCCGGAGGTCTTCGTTTCTTGTCATGTACAATAACGCGTCTGTTTCAGGAGCTAAAATAGCGTCATATTCTTTGTTATTGTTGTTAGTATTATCCATTAGTGGCACTTTACACAGCTCGTTTTCAAGGGAATTATTTGGATAAACTAAGAAGCTGTATTTCATACGAATTTCGTAGTCGTCATCGCTCGGCCTCTCGCCGTTGGTCGTTACACATTCGTCCAAGTAGGTTTCCAAAGTTTTTGCATTTATGTCTGCCAACGGTGGCTCATTGAATTTGTTCCGAAGACCAACACAAGCTCCACTTCGTAACAGTTCTAAAACGGTGTCGTTGTCACCATTTCTTGCAGCATAGTGCAGCGCGGTATTGTCCTTTATATCAGTGTGGTTTACGTTGATGTTCAATTTTGGGTGTTTCAGCAATAATGTTAAGCATTCATTGTAATTGACCTTAGGATTCTGTTTATTGGAATATGATCGCATCCCTTTTATCGCAATTTGTAACAAAGACTCTCCATTTACTGGATCAAATAATGTTGATTCGTTGTCAACGAACATCTTAAGTATTCTAGCATAGCCATTGCGACAAGCTATAGCAATAGCCCGGTTCGTATTACTTGAACATGTTGCATTTGGATCAGCTTTTAAATTGAGTAATGTCATCACAATCCGTTCGAGACCCTTTTCAGTAGCTAGTTGAAGCATTGTACCCGTGCCGTTGTTGGCAGCCATTGCTGGACGGTGTTCGTTTTTGTTTGCAAGTTTAGTGAAATCTCGAGAAAAGTTGTCTTCTTCATGCCTGTTGATGTACGAAAATAATTTGTCATTATCAATAACTTCCTCTTCTGCTGCCGTGGTATCAAATCTCGATTCAAGATGTGGGAAGGCTTCTTTCAAATAGTCGCGTGCCGATTTACCTCGCCGATCTTTATAAGTATCCAAATTCACTGGTTCTTTTGAATAGTCTAGTATTAAAGTCACCACTCTTTCCAAACCTTGCTTTGCGGCTGAGTATACGGGAGTCACACCTTTAGAATCAGGTGAATTTGCGTTACATCCCGCTTTTAATAGAAGTTCGATCATATCTTCGTATTTAGCTAAGTCGTTTTCGCGATCATCATCCAAATCTTCAATTTTCTTTACAGCCATAAGTAAAGCAGAGTTGCCTTTACTCTTTATATTGACGTCAATTCTGTCATCTTCCAGTAAAACCGATAATGCATCAATATTACCACTTTCTACGGCGAAATGTATTGGCGCACATGAGTGTGTTTCGTTCACATTGTTGACCTGAACTTCGTGTTGTAATAAAAGCTTCACGAATTCATGCTTGTTGGGTTCGGAGACGGCCATTTCGATGCAGGTTTTGTAGTCTGGATATTGGTACACATGTTCTAAGTCGACAGCTCCGTAGCTCACTAGTTTCTTGAATGTGGCGTAGTCTCCACTTTGAAGTGCAAGTCTCAGTTGGACCTGTGGGTCGGTCCCGAAGAGGGAACTTCCTCGTGACAGCCGGCCCTGTTTCATCTCGTATGTGTCTCGCGTCATGGCTCACGTCACACTGGCATCTGAAAATACACAAAACAGTCTTTTAATTCCAATCAACGATTTCCTCATTGATACAAATTGTTATTATACGTTCGTAGTACTCCAAAAGTTTAGAAACGATTATCCAATTGAGTTTTATGGCTGATTGAACCATCTGCTCTACATTCATATGCTTTGTTGTACCAAAATGTAGACGTAAGCGTCGACTTCCTAATCCAGGTGTTTATTCAATTAAGATCGTTAAGTGTATGTTTAAACATGCGTGTGAATAGACATGATCGGCTTGAAAATAATGCCGTTAGCAGTCTTGGGCAGGTTGTGTTCTCTTTATTGTATATTCAAATAGACACGAATTACTTGTGTACCTTAAAGATGTGACCTTCCGTCTTACGCGTTTGAACGAATATAAACAAAATTGACACGATTAACGCTTTAAGAACTCTTAATCATAATTTATTGGTAAATAGTTTACTTGGCGGTGATGCAACTATGATGAGCGATTCGTCATTGCATCAAATGAGCTCATTACTGCTTAAATCTACGCCAGTTACGGGAGCAGTAATAAAGGGCCAATTATTTTGAATTTCTCCGACTGCAATCAAATTAATGCTCGGCGCGTGCTCTCAACACTTACCACTATCTAGTAATTGCATCGAATTGCTCTCTCTATTATGTTTATCATAAGTGTACCACAATCTTCTCTTATTCACGTTTCTCACAAAAACATTCCTTATGCAGCCAAGGCATAACGCCTACATTACCGTCGTTTATGCTTAAAAATCCCAATTTGTAGATTTTATAGCAACATTAATTGGTAACATCGATCAATCGAAGTGGCTCCGTTTACGTTGTGTACTTGGTTGTTTTATAATTTGCATACTGAGAACCCGCATGTTAACTTATTTACACGGCGTATACAAACAGTTTTTCCTATTGATTCGGCTGTTAGGCCTTCGTGATGCTTATATTTTTACTACTATAATAGGTTATGTATCTTTTGGATTTATCTTAGTGCCGTGACTGCATCGTGTATTTGCTACGGTACTCGGATTAGGAAAGGAAACATTTGCTCCGAGATTTAACCTGAATACACTGTGACTAATATCATGCCGTTTAATCCTGTTAAGGCTTTTATAACTTTACAAACCGTATCGGAATCTGTTCGAGTTCTATAGGTAAAGTTCAACGTATCGTTTCGTAACTTTTAGTTAAGAGTTACGACCAGTGCCATACAAAAATAAAGGATGAAACCGACAAAAACGGTTTACGCCAAACAATAGCTGTGTTCGCCCATCGGAACGCAATGAGATACTCCACATGTTCGAGTGAGCGCTACGAAGTACAATACCATCTTCAAATACGTGAAAACCAACCTTCGTACTCTCGAAATAAGAATTACGTTTACATTCAAAGTAACAATTTCTTTGAAAATCCGCTTTCGTCAGAGTAGAGATTTGTATTGTGCCCCGAATCTGTATCACCTGTTTAGCTAAATACTGACGTTTAGTGCGCTATTGATTCATTGATATGTTTGCTCGATTTCTATCAGTTTTAAATCTGATTCATGTGGGTTAAAGTTACACCTTCTATTTACTATCCAACCGCTCGAACAGGAGACATATTTTTTACAATTTAAAATTATCAAAATTGTTAGTAAGTTTAACATTTTAAATATTACATTTACACCATTGCAAACAAAAGTTAATTCGCTCCAAATGCTTCGCTAAAAATGTGTTCGTATTCCTACGAACACATATTTTCAGCAATTTTTCTAAAATTTTATTATGTAAGTATTTTTTTTATGGTATTGAGTGACGAGACGAGCAGGACATATACCTGATAGTAAGCAACAAGCCTGACACATAATAGTAGTGACACGCAGCTATTGGAACATGAAGAGTCCAAATCATTACCTAGCACTGCACTGCGCTCGTCACCCAGCGATATAAGATGTTTTATCTCTATGTCCTGTAATTTCACTGGAAACTTTGCCCTTCAACCCGGAACACAATGTATGTACAATACTGCTTGGCGGTAGAATAACTGCCAAAGGTGTGGTATTTCCCCAGACGAATTCAGGAAAGAGTCCTACCACTACCAAAGAGTCCTACCACTACCAAAGAGTATCGAAGTTTTATCACTGTTTTTTGTTTCTCATTTGGTTACCACGTCTCTCATTTCTGGTCTATTTTTATTTCTTTTGACATTTAAATATTGTAATAAATATAATAAATATGACATTTCACGTTGCGTATGTTCGCGTTTCATAATTTCAAACAATAATGACCTATTAGTATTGTCTAATCTTGATATCTGCCATTACTTTGGTATTTTCTTTGTTCAATTCTAAGTTACGATGGCTTATCACGTAACATTTGGTTCGGTAACTACACAAAATACGATAATACAGCTCTAGATAGGATCTCTACTTATTAGTTAAACATGAATAATAGGTAATTTTTATTTGACAGAAATAATATTTTTAACAAAACGAAATTAAAGTCAGTGACAACTACATTATACCACATAACATACACTACGTACATTTTGCATAAACGGTCTCAACTCCAAACGGCTCAAATATGGAAATAATATTAGTTGATATCTTTCTACAAAACACTATCTAACCGGAAACTAAACAATGCTTTTATTATGGAAGCTGGATAGCTGATATAATACGTACTTATGATACATAGAAACACCGTGACACGGAATAAACATCCATATTCATCACACCAATATTTAACCTGGGTGAGAATCGAACCCACGACATTCGGCACACTAAGCAGGCTAATTACCAACTGAGCCGCAAAGTCTGTCAATTGTTATTTATGTTTCAATATCCAAACCAGAACCAAAACTTTCATAGAGTAATATTATGGAATTTTAGTTATATTTTTATAAAGCATAACACAAATGGATACATAAATAGTCCACTATATATGTATCCATTTGTTATTTGTTACCGTAAAGTGACCTTAAACGGAGAACTGTGTCGTTAGGTTACCTACTAATTAACCTTACATACCGTTAGTTTATAACCCTCTTATTTTTAGTTTTATCTTAGAAATTTTATCTTAGAAATTTACGGTTTTTACAATTTTACAGCGACAAATTTCAAAATAGAATATGTAGAACGAGATGAGCCATCTTACGAGTATTCAAATTTCTTAGGTAAATCTTTAGAAAATCAAATCCAAAAGTTTGAAGACGGATTTGTGACACACGCGTTGAGTCACAGCCGGCGTCAATCACTTATTCACATTTTAATTTATCTATTGGTGCCCCCGTCACTGTTTGCTTATTGTATTGCAGTGTTTTTTATGCAAACGTCTGAGTGTTTGA
>JADLOZ010000203.1:0-25000 GCA_017562165.1 Ectropis grisescens
TTTCATGGATCTATTTGATGGTAAGAACGCCGTACAAAAACAAATTACCAAAATTTACCACTCCACTTGCGCTTTTGAATGCTCATCTGCACTCAGTTGGACAGCTTACAAGTGACGGCATAGTGCTGAATCTTATTATTTTATACCCATCTATCATCCTACATAGGTCTCCTGCTGGTTCATTTAACCCATAAATTTTGTTGACGGGCCTGCAGTCTATAACCAAATAATTTGGGAAAGTCAACTAACCGCACTGCTTCAACGACGCACCGATGTTACGGAGTAAAAAGAAAATGACATCGATTATCGATCGATCGATTACGATAAAATTTTATTAGAATCACCCGGAAAATATTAAATTATTTTAAATCAAAGATGTTTTTCCCATCATCGTCTTTGAGTATCGGCGAACAAGATTCCGACAAATTGAGGTTTGTATTTTACTTTTTTTTTGACGGATTTATTTGATGTCGGTTAAAAAACTTACGATAAGATATTTAAGAAGTTACGTTAACACAGATAAGCTTAGTGTTAAAAGCATGATTATAGTATGTTCTACTAGTCCTCACACTGTAGTCTTGATATTCTGGTTACATAGTTCTCCTATTATATCCCTACACGGAGGTGCAGACCTGGCTGGTGAGTAGCGGGGCAAAATGAATCCCTCAATTTAGATCACCTGGCAGGTAGATAGATAGTCTCTCCAAAATGATCTCTCTTTTTGAGAATCCCTATTATTTATTAGTTATAAATAACACCCAATATAAATTTCAAATTGCCTCGAAACCTTTGTTACTTATATTTTTAACCGACCAAAAAAAGGGGTGTTATAAGTTTGACGTCGATGTCTGTCTGTCTGTCTGTGTGTGTGCTGTCTGTGGCACCGTAGAGCTCAAAAGGATGGGCCGATTTCAATGCGGTTTTTTTTATTTGAAAGTTAATACCCGTGCGGATGTTCTTAGCTATGTTAGGTTAATATCGATTCAAAATGGCCGCCTCCACAAAATGGCGGACAAAATATTTCTTCACAACCTACCTCATCATATGGGTATCAAATGAAAGGGCTTGACTAGTAGAATACTTTGCACTATGACAAATTTCAAATCCAAGATGGCCGCTACCACAAAATGGTGAATTACATTTCTTTTTTCACAACTCCTTTAATATGGGTATCATGTATCATATTAATGAAAGGGCTTGACTAGTAGAATGTTGTACAGATAACAAATCCAAGGTAGTCGGGGGTTAATCAAAATTTTTAATTTTGTTCTTGTTTGCAAAACATATTTGCACGCGCCTGGCAAAGTTAAAACCTAAAGACTAAATCGTCTGGCTTATTATTTTTAAAATCTTCAAACATTATACTACAACATTTAAAAGTTGTACCTATATTGCCTCAAAGATATTCACTGAATAAAAAAAATGGTAGTCATAGGGACTGCCGATAGAAGTGAAAACTTATAACGGGGGTGAAATCGGAGGGCGTGGCCATGAGTTTGGGCATAGATAGGCAGTGGGTAATGCTAATGCGTTTCTAGATGGCCAATGGGAAATGCTAACGCATTTCTAGATGCCCAATGGTAATGGTCCCGAGTTTACCCGAAGACCTCTTATCATTCCCGAGCGTGACGCTAGAATTCAATTCACAGCCCAGGAATAATCTGTATGTGCCGCGCCAAAAGAAGTTTTCATCTCAGAAATATAAAACATTATTAATAATATATAATTAATGTCTGCAGCTCCGTGTTGGGGTATAGGTAAAAGGAGAGCTGTGACAAGTTTTCAGCTTGCCTCAAAGACCTACCCAAAATTAGCTAGTAGCTCTCGGAATATGACATTCATGGGCGACGGGCGCTGGCGCTGGTACGCTGATATCTATATTCAGAGCTGTGTTTGACTACTTCATCCGAACGCCACACGACAAAATATAATACCTACTTAAAAACAAAAAGATTGTTAAAATTATGGACCGACTAATAGGTCCAGAATGTGGACACGCGTGCGCCCGTGCGCGATAAGTCGAATTGTGAACTCTAGACTATTTGTCATCACAGTGTGTCACGATGACTATCTTCATTATATTAAAACTCTTACCTGCGTCCTGCGATGTAACCCGCGTCTTAATTAAGTATTGAATGTCATATTTATTTCTTTTGTTTTCGTGAAAATCCATATTTTTTCTCAAATAAAAGTAGCTTAAGCCCACCCACCTCAATGGTTGTTGAGGTTTCTAACTCTCTCGCCTCTACCTTACTCGAGCTCGCACTGTCGAGCATCCTGGCGAAAGATGGTCGGCAAGAGGTATGCCCGTAGTTCCGTCAGAATCGCGATTAAATTAAGCCTAATAATTGCGTTTTAGCTTTACGTAATAAGCCATTGCCCTAACATTACCAGGTACTGATAACCTTAATCTTTGCATTGAAATCAATCTTTGGGTTGAAATCTTATCAGTTCCGATGTTTAGGTACAATAAAAAGAGTTTATTGTCGTTATATGAGTCAGAGTTGATATGTTATCGTTTTAATACGATGTAACATTGTACAATATCCTCCATTGTCTTGACCCTCCCTGGGTTTTGTAAAAATGTTTGTATAGAACATAAAAATAATTCACGATTTCAGAGTTGGCCTAAAACACTTGAAGCTTAGATTGTGTTATTTGTGTTATGTATCTTCACTGAGAAATTGTTTATACAAAGTGCTTGGCTTAACTTACTTATTGGGTTAGTAGTATTACATTACCTCAGTATATAGGCAATACAGATGAAATCACGAGCATAACCTCGTCAGTATACCTACCTATATTATAGGCCAGGGTCTTTTGACGGTTAATATCTTTTACTAATTCTTAAGGAAATTAAAAACTTACTACTGTTAATGATAACAGGAAAAAGTATTCCTAAAATAATTGACGTATTTCCTTTGAACTCAAAAAACTCCCTTCCTTTATTTATATCAATGCGTATTTCCTGATTTAAAATAATTCGCGAAAAACAGCCCCTGATAACTGAAACAATATTCAGAATATTACAGTACAGTAAATTAACCGTAAACGTAAAAAATACATGCCGTATCGTAAACGCAGTACCGAAGGTTATAGAAGGTTGTAACCGATTTGCATGAAACGACCTTGTTGATATCTAAACTGCCAAGAATACAGTTAATCTTTGATATTAATAAAGAAAACTAAATCGTTTGTTACGTATTGATTTATGCCTGTAGTCTGAGCAGGAAAAATATTTAAAATGTTATAACTAGAGTTGCTATTTGATTAAACACAAGGCAATATAAATGCTAAAAAGTATAAATATTTTAGTGTTATATAATTAAATATAAGGTACCTAAATAAGAGTAAATAATATTCAAAGCTAAGTAATTCCCACGTATAGTCAGACAATATAAAGTAAGTAAATGTTAAACTTTATTAAGATCAAGTCGTGGTAAACAAATAAATAAAATGCGAGAAGTGTAAGTTAATCATTGAAAAACTAATTTACGTCACAAAATCGTGCATGTCATATCAGAATCAACTCATGCATAGATAAACATTATATTTTTCCTGTTTTGATTATGAAGAAAACAAAAGGTGACGAGGATGACGAAATGAGAATTACAGCACAACACTTTTTTATCATATTATACAATTAGTAGGTGACCCTGAAACTTTGTTCTACCATAGAAGTTACTAACAACGCCCCGCGGTTTCAGATAAAAATATATGTGTTCCAAATTTCAACACTGTTTTTCACTCTTTCACTCTTGCTTACTCAACTTTCTGTTCAGCCTTTGCGACGTTAATGAGCAATAAAAACACCAAAACTTTGGCATTTAGTAGGATCAACCGGAAAAAACAATTGTTGGGACATTTCATGAAACTGACTTTAAACCAAAGAACGCCCGTAAAATTATTCGGATACTACCAGCGCCCCACGGCTTCACCTGCGTAGTTCCCGATCCCGTTATTTTATGTGTACCAAATTTCACCCAAATCCCTTCAACATCCAACCATACATTCTTACAAACTTTCACGTTTCTTAGGGTTCCGTAGCCAAATGGTAAAATACGGGATTCGTCATGTCTGTCTGTCCGTCCGTCCGTGTGTCACAGCCACTTTTCTTCAAAACTTTAAAAAACTATCTTATCTCATACATTTAAACGACCAATTCTTGTAGGTACCTATATATATATGGAATCTGAATCTCGGAAACGGCTCGAACGATTTTTATGAAATTATGTATACAGGGGGTTTCGGGGACGATACATCGAACTAGCTAGGTTTTATTTTTTAAAAACATCATTTTATGCGCGTTTTTAGACAATGAAAAACTCCTACAATGTCATTAGAATACGATAACTTATTTCGCCATTGTTCTTTAAGTCTAAATGGCTCAGACGGAATATGCTCGCCCTCGGAGGCAACAGGCCCCGGTTCGAATCCTGACGGCTGCACTCGGGACTTTTCTTTTTGCGGCCATGTTGAATCGATATTAACCAAACATAGCTAAGAACATCCGCACGGATATTAACTTTCTAATAAAAATCCGCATCGAAATCGGCCCCCCCGTTTGAGCTCTACGGTGCCACAGACAGACACACACACAGACAGACAGACATCGACGTCAAACTTATAACATCCCTTTTTTTCTATACTCGCTAAACACCGACCTTCACCGAGCAATGTTATGAATTCTCCATGTTGAAATAGCTGCGTGACACTATTAGTCTAAGATCCCGCAGTACAACGACCTTCACCGAGCTGTTTATTGGATGAAAAGTGTTGTATATGTAATTTAATATCAACAAATATATTGCAAATGGGTTGCCTAAAAAATTTCAGTCCAGAATATGAATAAATAACAATAATTTTTTTTTGAATATATATATCACATAAATTGATTGAATTTTAGAAAAACTGTATTACATAACTTATTATTTTGGATTTACTCAATGCTTACGAAATCTCATACCGAAATTCAACCCCTAAGCGTATGAAATAGGGAATGGAAGTTTGCATGAAACATTTTATTTCTTAAATATATTCGCATAAAATTTCGCACGAATTGAGCATAATCAAAATAATGTATTACACTATTTTTCAAAACTCAACCTCCAAAGGGGTAAACAAGGGATGAATGTTTGTATGAAACTTTTTATTGTTTGGAAATATTTGCATGAGTTTTCGTAAGCACTGAGTAAAGCCAAAATAATAAGTTATGTAATACAGTTTTTTAAAATTCATTCCATTTAAGTGAAATATTTAAAAAAATATTTTTTAATTGTTATTTAATCATATTCTGGACTGAATTTTTTAGGCAAGCCATTTGCAATATATTTGTTGACATATTAAATTACATATAAACCCTTTTCATCCAATAAACAGCTCGGTGAAGGTCGTTGTATTGCTGGATCTTAGACTAATAGTGTCACGCAGCTATTTCAACATGGAGAATTCATAACATTGCTAGCATTGCACTGAGCCGTCACTTAGAAATATAAGATATTTTTTTTATGATATGTTATTGCTCTGGGAACGTTACCCTTCAAATTGGAACACAATAATTTCTGAGCAAAATCAAGTTAAAAAAAATAACAATTTGTTTTAACCGTCCATGCCAGGGTCGGTTGAAACAGTGCCTGGGGTCAATAGAAACACATGCAAATAATACAAAATGTAATCAATTTTCGTCTTTTGTTAATCTTCTAATAACATGTTTCGAATGGTAATGGCACAGTTGACTATCACAAATATTTTTATCAAGTAATATTCTAGTCTTTGACTATATTCATAATCTAACATTATTTTTAATCAGCCTTCAGTTTTATATTAAGTACAGCTTAAACTAAATAATAATTAGATGTTGGTAGCGATAATTCTTTGGCTATACTTATAATCTAATATTATTTTTAATCAGCCTTCAGTTTTATATGAAGTACCTATAACTTGAACAAAATAATAATTAGATGTTGGTAGCGATAATATTTTTTAAATAAAGTTACAAAGAAATCATGCTTTCATATTTCTCACCTATCAACAGTTTTAATTATAAACTATGCAAAGAAAAGACATCAATTAAATAAAAATGTAAAATAAAATATAGTAAAATTTTAAACAAAAACGTATAGGTATATCTGAACAGGGAACAGTGGTTCATTTGCGGTGGTTCTATTTTTTTCTGCCGTTGTTCTGAACGAAGATCCCGCGTTCACATCTTCATAGGCTCGTTGGTATGTTGATAAGTCGGGTTGACCTTGTAGTCTTTCTTTGGCGTACCCTCGGCATCTAAAAAACAAGAATGTTTAGTAAATAAACTGTTTCAACCGTACCCACAAATAATGTTTCAACTGTCCCCACCCCCCATTTTGATATAAAACGGTTCACAGTAAACTTAAATAAAAAGTAATCATACTACGAAACTACGATATTGTACAACCTTCAATTTAACTGTAACAAAACTCTCAATACTCCAACTATAAATGAAATCTTAATAATTGCAAAAATGTTGATTTATCGAAATACTTTTCCGTTTAAAAACACAATGGGGCCTCCTACAGACAAGCACAGTGCCCGAAGAGCGACGGAATACTAAAATTCATGTTTCGAACTTTCGACCTGTCGCCCGCTTCGTACTCCCCTTGTACCCCTCACCTCATCGCGCACTATTCACAAGATATTCACTTTGTTTCAACCGGCTACCGTTTCAACCGTACCTAGTCTACCCTACCCGAAACACGATAACCTTATGCGTCGCAACTTTTCTATCACTGAAGCTACCATGCTTCTTTTAGAGCACTGTGAGAAATCTATACCCAATTAATACTGGACAGTTTCTTGAGAGATTGGTACAATTCTTCTTGCATACGAAAGACCATTCCATGGAGAATGCAGGCTTTCAATCTCGCACTGCTCGTCACCCAGGTGATCGATCATTTATCTCTATGCCCTGCAATAGAGGCGGACTATCTTTAAGGCAAACTAGGCACGTGCCTAGGGGCGCGAGGGTATAAAAGATCGCGTCAAGCGGAATTGTAAAACTTACAAAATAAACTATAATATGGCATACGTTTGGGTAGGGCCCTGGATGGTTTAGATTCACAAATCACCCCGGCAGATAGCGTTGCAGTTGGTATCTGAGCGAAGCCGGAATGGGCCGCTAGTTTGTTATACAATTAAGTAACAACTATCACACGAGCAGTAACGTCTAACCAACTAGTCGTAAAAATGTTAGTACTAGGTACTATTAGTTATTTTTAGTATAGGGGTGCCGATGAGTTGCTTGCTGTGCGGTGCTCTTGATGTTTAATCCGCTTCTGCCCCGCAATTTCTCTGAAAACATTGCCCTTTAATTGGATCACAGTGTTGTTTGCTACTTGGCAAATAACTGGCAAAAAATTGGAACTGGATGTGATGTTTGCTGCTTGGCAGTAACCAGCAAATATTCCAACTGGATTATGTTTTGTCGGCAGACACGTCTCGCAACCTGTACTTGCTGCACATCCTGACGTGGGTGATGAACATGTTCGGCGTCTTCTTCATCCTGGCGGCGCACGAACACTACTCCATCGACGTGTTCATCGCGTTCTACATCACCTCGCGGCTCTTCCTCTACTACCACACGCTGTCCAACAACCAGGCGCTCATGCAGAACGACTCCTCCAGGTATTATGTTGTTTGTATATTCAATTTACCAAAGATGTTGAATGAAGATCAAGGAGTTGCGTAGCGGATGATGTTAGGAATAAAATCCCTTATGTACCTACATGCATCGCAATTCTGAAAACCAACTTCAGAAAGACCATTCCAAAGTTTTTCTTAGTTTGACCGTCTTCACTTTTACGTTTGAACTTTGAAATACCTATAGTCTTGCGTGTGATGTGGAAAATGAAAAAAATGACCATAAATAAATAATAATAAGAATAAATATGGATGGACATTTCACACACAACACCATCTGACCCCAAACTAAGCAAAGCTTGTAGGTACTATGGAAGCCATATAGCTCATATAATACATAATTAATTATTATATCTAATTATATCTATCACTACAATTATTATAATAAATGAAAAGGCCTGGCTGTACTTATATTTCTTGAATAACAAGTTCAGCATAAGCTTAAGTTTGTTTTTGATTATTATTCTGGCTTTTCATATAGAGTTTTATTATCTTATCTCCTCTCGACTCTACCACCCGACCCACTAATTCTCTATCGTAATAACTCTAATGACCAACAATCACAAGCCTGTTTATGATTGCACTGTTGTGACTCGGGACCTCCTCTCCCAAATACAGAGTCAATACCACAATCCAAGTGCGGGTTGGCATAAGACCCATGTCCTCGTAAGATTATTAATCATGTCGGTTTCCTTATCATGTTATCTTTCACAATGACATAATACAAATATTATAAATACAACTAATCATACACAATGTTGTTGAAGTAATGAATGAAAGTTATACATATGTTTTTGAGAAATTCTCGAAACGACGACCTTGAGCTTGTGAAATCGTACGGCCACCACGACTATTTGGGTGTAATTGCGTATAACCAATTAAAATATTTACATATTTATTCAGCATTTAAATATTGTTCAATAAGTGTGTCTTGAGAAAATATTTTTTTAGATTGGTCGGTTTGTACTGAGTTTGTCTCTCGCACACTTCCGATAATAAGAGTAATGATCAGAGTAGAGCCAACGCCTTGTTCTTATTTTGAAAATGTTTGTAATCTTAAAAACTATCGTTATAATTTCCTTTGAGGAACTATAACAATAAACTGCTTTAACATATTTGTGTATCACAATTCAAGACCACTACCGACGTTACTTATTATTATTACTTATTAGGGGTTACTTATTAAAATATCTATTATACTATACTTTAATCAACGTTCATTAGACGTTATGTTTATTATCAATACAAATACAAAAAACTTTGTTTTTTGTAGGTAAGATAAGATGATACAAAACATTAAAAGTTGACCCATACAAAGTGGCCTCTGCGAGAGGCATGCAATATGCCTGGCAAGACCATTTGTTCTAGTCTTAATTTATACAATGAAAAAAATAATTAATAATAGTCAGCTGATTAAAGTTTTCTTCTTACTTATTTTCTTTTCTGGTTTTTATTTATTTGTCAATCTGATTTGAGACACTGTTGTACTACAGAACCAGGATTTGGTTCCCGCTGCTGTCGTTTTTCGAGTCGGAGGTGGACGGCATCGTGCCAAACGAGTACGAGGGCCCGATGGCGGTGCTGAACAACCTGCGGCTGTGGGCGGTGCAGCTCGCGGCCGACGTGCGCGACTCCTCCGTGGCCAGGATCGCCGGCTCCAAGCTGCAGGAGGGCGCCGCCATGGGCGAGTACTCCGTCGTGCGCATCGTCGACGGCATCAAGCGGAACCTCAGCCTCGTCGAGGAGTTCAACAACAAGCGCACGACCCTCCTCACCCGCGACAAGCACGTCCAAGCCTGTCTCCTCGACGAACTCGCCGACGCAGAAGTCCGACGCCAAATACCCGACCTACCCACCGACCCCCTCCTCCCTGACTACACCGGCGAACCTTTAATAGACTTCAGTAATCCCCCCTCACCAAATATAAGACAGAGATTTAATTGATCACACGTATCGTAGAGGCTGTTAAATGGCGTCGTAGTCGAATTAGACACTATTTACAATGAATTAGATACCTGAATGTTTTACATTTCCATTTTAGATTTTATATCATGTTATTCCATTACTATTTATTTTACGTTAAGTTAAATATAGCATAAATTATTAAGATAATTGGTTTGCTCAAAATGCTATTTTGAAATATAATTTTTTTTTGCTTAATTTCTTTTCGTATTAATTTCTTTACTTACGATGTTCCTGTTACGTCATATTCAGTTGCGGTATTTGAGTAGCAACATATTTCGTTGTATGAAGTGGCACTAACTACAGTGCTTCTTGAACACGACTCTGGAACTCGGAGATAATTTCGCTAAGTGTCTAGTTAACATTGTTTATTTAAATCACGGGTAACTCACGTGTGATTATGACTGATCCAGTCCGACTAAAGTTTCGACCGCATCCGGTGGCCTTTGTCAAGAAGAATGCACGCGCGTGATCGCTGCCCATTTGGCACATCGTGACTTAAATAACTATGTGTAACAACCACGTTAGTTTTCCTAATTAACTTTAGTAATTATTGGTATCCCGAGCGAATAAGAAACAGTGAGCAAACTGTTTCTTATCTCTCATGGTATAAAATGGTATTGCAATATAATTTTATTGAAATGTTGCCAGAAGCAGAAGTTGAAACCAGAACAAAGTAACATTTATTTCTGCTTAGCTAAGGTGTGCTTTCCCAAGGCATATTCTGTCAAAAAAATTCAAATCCCTGGGAGGTGCACCAGACTCATAACACATTTCTATCTGCAACTTCAAAATACTAGGATCGAAAGATATTTAATTTGTATTATTTCAGTTATTTAACTGTTAGTTCAACGTTAGTTTACTGAAATTTATTAAAATTGTTAATTGCGTTTCGAAATCAATACAAATACAAAAAAAAAATACCATCGCACCTGGAAAGAATAGGTAGATTTGAAAGCAGCCTTCTTTTGTCTTGATTTGAAAGGAAAAGGAGTACAGGGATATACTAAAAGACCCAGGATATCGGAGAAATCTTCGATATTGTATCAATAAAACATAATTTTACTGCCGCTATGAAGCCCTTGAATCTAGTGTCAAGTGCATTCAGTGATCATAAATATTACAGTTTCCTGTCTAATTACCTAGTAGATATGTATCAATGATTTATGCGTTATTTTCTTTGGGGTCAAGAGCTATCACTAACTAGTCACCCTGTATTGACTACTATAACTGTATTTGAACTAACTTGGGGCTATTATCTACTTTGGATTTGCCTTTACTTACCTCCTCCGATCCTCAAGGAGGTTGTTGTTACGATAAAATGACGTATTGCATGTTGAGGAAGTAATGTGTTCACCACATATTATCAGAGTTGGATTGTTTACCTACTTGGTGTGTAAGCTGTGGTGACTTGGGGGGAAAGAATGTCCGTTTTCGACTTCCTCTTGCACCTGCTTGCTTGCTGTATTTTTCCTGCGATTAAGAAAACATCGTGAGGCAAATCTACGTGTTTCAAAACATCTTTCGAGGACATATGTTATCTGCCGACCCGCATTTGGCCAGCCTAGTAGATTATACCCTAACTCTCTCCTTGCCAGAAAATACGCTTGCTCCCCAAAAAAAAAAAGTGCTACGTGCTTATGCTAGCTACGTGGTGTTCCACCAAACATCAACATAACTCGGCAAATTACATTGAGGTATTATTAAGTAGTAAATTACATACCTACATTACCTCGTTCGCTGGAAAAAGAAAAAACATAAACCAGCAAACAACCTACAAGACTGAATCTTAATACTGTGTAAGTGATACACCAATAAATGCCTTGTGACTTACCAGCTATATGTAATTATGGTCACAGTGAAAATTAGCGACTGATTAAGTATTCACAATACATATTACTTATGATTCACACGTTTGGGCAAGGTCAGAACTGGATATACCTACTTATATCTAATTACAAAAAAGTCATAGTAGTATTTGGAATTTCCTCCAATTAATTTATTCCTAGATTATCTAATTAGTAGGTAAGGTACTACGTACATAAACTGTAAATTTTAAAAAGTACCTATGGTAAGTTTAAGTGTCTAAGTATAGAACACACACCTATTTTAATTGTAATAATGATGATTCATCTTAGAATGTTTGACCTAAGAACACATAATATGCTATAGTCCTATTTGCAGCATACTACATAATTGCTATAATTTCATTTTCCCTGAAGGTTGCGGCAAGTCTCAATCATTCCCATTTGATCGTACGGTTTTGAGAAAACCACACGAGCCAACTTCCTCTATCGACGTCGCGTCGGTGGATGTCTGCCAAAGAACAAGACGACAATACAGCGGCTGTGCATAATGCATCGGGTCGACTTTATTGCAACATTTCCTATCGGCTAATAACAGTTTTGGTATTAATGTCTCTAAATTCAAGCGAAAATAAAGAGAGCAATGTCAAAGCCAAGACAATTTTATTTAGGTCGTAGATAATGGGATCTTGTAAACTATACCTGGTGCTATGCTATGTCAGACTTCGTGCTAAAATAAATAGTAGGTAATAAGTTGCCGATAATAACATCTATAGGTATTTGTTTTATTGACACTACCAGAGAGTTGTTTTTTGCCGTAAGGTTTGCTTTTGCCCTGTTAATTATGCATTAACACGGCTGAATGTGCAGGCTACATACATGTAGCATGAAAACATTATCTACGAATGTCTTATTACCTGCTGTAGGTACAATGTACATCTATAGTACTTTAGTGAGTTTCGTGTACAGTGTTTGAGACCCAATACTGATGATCGTTATAGAGCTCTGTTTTATCGTCTATGTATCATTTTTTTCTTTCAATAACATTCTACGGTGTTATCGTATTTCGATTATCGAAGCTAGGTATTGAAAATAGTGGTATTTAGTTGCTCAAATTCAAAGAGAAAAACAATAGAATTTATTCAGACAATAGTCCTTACCAGGACAATGTTTACTCTAGATGTAAAGATGCCCAGTAGGTACCGATAGCAAGTTAGGACATTTTATAAGTTTCGAAGTTCGCATAAAGGCTACTTGAGTAAGTTATAATCTTGGAAATCAAGCTATTATTTCCTTAGTAAGAAACGGCTCTGTGATGGAGTCAAGAAAGCAAAATATTACGTGAAACAATGTTAAAACTTCATAACGTAACAAGGGTTTAGATATTACATAATTAATAGATAAGTATAACAATAATTTAAAACAATTATTGCTTATCAACCTGTCTGTAACGTCTCGTCGGTAGAGGTTACGCTACTGAACACGAATATTATTACGCCGCCCTTGTGACGTCGTCGAGAAGCCACTAAGTTAAAAAAAATTAAGGTAATGTATGTACTCGCAAAATAAAAAAGCCAATTTTATCGTATTTTTATATAATTCATATGAAAAATGTTAAAAAATGTCTTTAAATATTAATAAAATTGATTGATGAAATTTGTCATGAGAGAGTAATAATTCATTACAACCAAAATCGTGCACGTAAACTAATAATAATTATACGGTTCAGTGGGTAATGATAATAAATAATACCGATTTCTGGAACATGTTGAGCAATAATGGCAACATTGAATATTGCCACATGTACCAGTTGATTAAAGTATAATGGCAGCAAAGAATTTTCTAATTAATGAGTCACATCCATATAACACAGTAAAATAATTTAATTAAGAGAAATACTTCATTAAAATATTGCCAATGTTATAAAAAAAAATTATACAAAACAAAATAAAAATATTAATACTTTGAAATAATACAAGCTTTGATGAAGGTAAAACATGTTAAATAGATATCTTAAATCTCATAGAACCTCATAGAAATATTAAAAATTTCATTAATAACTATGTAAATAGGCCATTTTTTCTGTAGATAACGTAACTATACATTGCCACAAAACAGGAGCTCTCAACAAATACTTCTTTGCATTATATACAATGACTAATTATGTCCAAAGAAGCCAATGTGTTACCAAATATAACAGAACTTAGTAAATAGTGCTTGCTTAGTGCTAAGTAAGGGCTTTGAGCTGTAAAGCAGGTTATCTTCAGTCGGTTAGTCTGCCGTCGCAGCTATTTCACTCTCGATGAGGAGCTCCGAGGGGTCCTTTTTTCTTTCAATGTTTTCAGCGTCGCCCGCGGCCTCCTTCTCGGCCGACTGCTCGCGGGAGCTGACGGCACCATTTTCATTTACAGATTCATTTTCGATGGGAGCATCTTCCGAAACAGCTTTAGGTTCCTCTATTTCTTTTACGGGAGATTCCTCTTTAGTGGGCGTGCTTTCCTTTTCTACTGACTTTTGCCTTTCGGGTGATGCTTCTTTTTCTGGCGTAGGTTCTTTCGCAGGTTCGTCTTCTACTGTTTCTTCAGCATCTCTTGCCGGTGTAGGCTCTTTAGATGCTACTTTGTCTGGCGTATCTTCTTTAACAGGTGTCTTCTCTTTCTCCTCATGTGATGCTTCTTCCTCGGCTGTTTTATCAGTCTCTGTAGCTTCTCTTTCTTGTGAGTTTTCTTTAGATGCCTTGCTTACATCGCCATTCAATGTTGCTTCCTGGAAATTATTTACATGTATTTACAAATGAGTTCAATATTAATACAATCAACAATGTTTTAAAAAAAGCTTTTTATTGCTTTTAATTTTTGGCTTCAAATGGCCACTACTACCAACAAAAATTTGGGCTATTACAGAAGGACCCCACATAGAATGAACTTGGCTGGCTCTATAGCTGGTAAGGGAAACATACATAAATCTACAGCCCTTGCCCTTGTGGCGTAGACCTGGGATCTGCCAATTTGTATGTAAAGTTAATATTTTTTTTATTACATGACTTATTACTTATATATGAGGATTGTGTTGCAAAAGATGTACCTATATCAGCTGACAATTTTTTTATTTTTAGCTCTTGTTGATAGACTTATTTTTATCAAGACTAGTTGAAGCTGACTGATTTCTTAATTTAAAAATAATGTTGTCCAACTTATTTATTATCAAGCAAAAAGGAGATTGACAGGTACAAGATACAATTCTGAACCCTTATAGTTAAAACAATACCATCAGTCAGTTTGTACAGTGAGCATTGGTTGCACCATCAGAGACCATCCGAGAGTACAATTTACACACAGTACAGGGACAGAAATGCAGGCATGGTGGAGGCTCTGCTGGAAAAAGTTTTGTAGAAAATTGTAAATGTCGACATCGAGTCCATTATTAGTGGAGTCCCAATTATGTAGTCCTGATAATGATCAGCTTAACACCAGAACCAGAATTAGGTTAAAAATGTTCCCTACTCCTATTTGTCTTTTCTTCTAATCCAAGATATACAGTAATACTTCGGACTTACGCCATAGATCAGACCAAGCGATAGTCTTGTAAGTCGAATTCGCAAAAGTCAGGGTTCAATTTATTAATTATAAACATGTATGTATGTATAATGTGTATATCCGAATTCACGTAAAACGAGATAGTTGTAGGTCGGGCATTACTGTAATGGAAAAAAAACAAAGGACAAAGGTTGTTGACCCCGATGGTATACAACATCCTTGTCAACTACAGTACAGTGACTCACTGCTATACACCTTTTGTAAGGTGGTAGAATAACTGGCAAAGGTTTGATACTTTCAACTTGGAAAGGCCCAACTTTTAGTAATAAACCAAAGGGTTTTGCAAGGAGAATAAAGCCTTTTGTTTTATTTTGTAAAATATTGCAGATGCTATAAGACAGTATTGCACAGGGTTCGTTGCTTGCACACTTGATTGCCGTGTAATATCAGAACAGTTCATGTCTGGGCACAACACAACTATAGCAAACAAGTATTCAAAAAGATGTTAGAACTAGATATCTAATAAGTTAAAACCTGTTCCATAGAATTAAATTCAGAGTTATCAAGTTTGCTCCAAAGAATTAGAGTATTTAGATAAAATGTGCTGTTATCCAAATACCTTGTCATTTTCAACAGGAGTGGGTTGCTCAGGTGGCACCTCTACTTTTAAAAATTGTTCCAATGTGTCCACTTCATTAGCAAGGTCAAACTGATCATAATCCTGAAACAGAATGTATTACTAGGTAAAAAGATATGCATAAAAAATAGTGTCTCTATTTATAAGATTAAATGTTGGAAAATGAAAATAGTAAAAGTGATTTATTTCAAAATTTGTAAAAATATGAAATTCCAGTTACATGTTTAATATGAAAGAGAACTGTTTCCAATAAGGGAATAATAAAAGGGACTTTGTCTAATAATTGCACAATTAAACTACGCTCTCTGCTTCCAAACAGATAAACACTAAACAAACCTAGTTCTATCAAGACACAGTGGATGTTCCTCAACTTTAATTATCTTTTCACTTTATTGTCACTGCACAATGATTTATGACATAGTCCACATTTAAGATAGGCACTTTAAACCTAGATCAACAGGTTTTTTGAAGTTGATTCAATACCTGGGCCGAGTGTTCATTAACAAAACTAAAATACAATGAGAACTACACTACACTACAAACCTACCTAACTAACTACTTACACTAAGCACACCTGAATTATCCATAGACCACTGTAGGTCTACAGATAATTAAGATGTTAGTTCAATACCTTAAAAAAATCACCATGTATGTAAACTGGCCCAAGTCTAGTGACTTAATCCATATACTAGTGCCTAGTGCCCATACCCTATGGGTCCAGGCTACATCTAAACCAAAATTCTAATACGATAAGAGTCTATATTGCTATGACATTTAGCAAGTTTAATTTTAAGTTAATTAACGGGTTAAAAGTGATAATATGATGTGTGTAAAACATACATGTGGAACAGTTACTGCACTGCTAATGAAAGTGAGTGTCTGTTTTGTGTGTGGTTAATTGTGTAGTGTTTATAACAAGATGTCCACTTTGATTTGACTAGAAGTAATTTAAACAGCAAACATCCGGACTATGCAAGACAAGGCAAACAAAACATTCATCCATGTCCACACATATCTATGTTTACTCAACAAAAGTAATTTTTTATGATAGGTATTAACTGTTACTCTTATTGTAGTAGTGGTAGTGGAATGGCATTAATGAAATAATAAAATTTGTAATTTCAAATCACACTTCAAATCTCAAATGAAATAATCAATCGGCGATCATTATTTGTTTGTCTACAATACTGATTATTAAAACATTAGTCATAGTTAAAAGTCTTAACAGCATAGTATGTGGCACTTGGAAAGTGACTGACTCATCACATTCTTTTGTGTGCTAGGTAAACAATAACATGTAGTTACTTCTGTGATGGATTTGTGGGTTGCACTCTTTCCTGAACGTAAAACCTTGTAATGTTTGGACAGAAAATTTCAAGGTTTAACTAAAGAAAAGTTTACAGTCTATTCATTCATGGTACCATGTTAGTAAAACACTCACCCCGCAATATTCTTCATCGTTGAATAACTGTGGCGGTAACGGAGACCGTGGGTTTGGATCGCTGACGGTCCCTCCGTTCGATGTAGAGTTGTTTTGCATGAAGTCTTTCTCAGACTCCTTTCCGGGTTCCGTTATGTCAATGACATCATATTTTATATTTTTCGAGTCCAATATCATTAACACTCGTTGTTGTCTCTTTTTTACCTATAAATATCAATATTCACGTAACCAAAAACAATTATTACATGAATCAAAAGAGAGAAACTAGAAAGGCTCCCGGCCATATCAGGAATTTATTGTTATGCTTACCTCTTTGTTTCCAGAAATACCACTAACATACACTTTGACCACCATATTTGTAAACTATGTATTATCACGTTAAATATTGTAAATATCGGCCACAAAATATAAAACTTAGAGAAAAATAGGCTTGGCCATTCAATCTGTTGTAATAATAATAATCTAATATATGACAGTTTCTTCCTGTGTGACCAGTGCAAATTTTTCAAATCTACTAATATTTAAACAGATTAAAAAAGATAACGTCAGCGATCGATTGACAAGAAAAGCTGTAGAGTAAATTCATTGTTCAGTGCTAATTATTATCACTGATCAGTACCTAATACCCCGTTATTAGGTACATGTTCTACGACAATTAGCGCAAGTGCGCCTTAGCTCCAGCTGGTAAGATGACATAATTTTTATGTGATAATAGTTATTCCACTTATCAAATATCGCGCACTTATATTGGCGCTCACCAGTAGAAATTCATTAAATCGAGTAAAAAATACTTTACTGGTGAGGCGCTAGATCCACGATTTTAGCCGCATAGTTCCCGTTCCAGTTGTTTTCCCGCGTTAAAAATAGTTTGTACTATTTTTAGTTTCATAGCAAAATTGCTTGATAAACATTTATTGAATTCATGCGAAGAGTCTAGAGACAAAGTTCTCTTTTATCTTCAACAATGACGGACTTGCTACGTAAAGCTTCAACCCATATTTCATTTTCGAGAAGGTTAGTAGATTTTATTAGATTTTTGTAGATTTCCAAACACACATAATATCCATTTTACTTCCTATTAACCAAAAGCGTGAATACAAAATTTAATGCCATTATAGCTTAAAAAATAACGAATTTTCATACAACCGTTCCTCCTTTGTTTCACCTTTTAGGGGTTGAATTTAGCAAAACCCGCGAATGAATTTAGCGAGCGCCTACGTGCTAAAAGGCACCAACATGCAAAATATGAGACTCCTAGCATTTGTAGTTTCTGAGATTTCGTGATGAGTGACTTTTCTCTGTCGCTACCTTAAATAACTATTGTTTTAACATTTTCACAAATATTTTTAATAGCGTACTTTAATTTTTCATTCTCCTTTGGCAAGCTGTACATAAAAATTGTAGCTAGGACAGCGACCTGCCATTAAGTAATAATATGTATCATTTTGGTAGTTTTCTGAAAATGGCAATAAGTTTGAGAGCTCTAAGTGCGGGAAATTTCGATCGAAAATGCGAAAATCAGATAATCGCACTTTGCAAACGTAGTTAATGTGTATTCTCTTTTAATATTCAACATCCTATTATTATGCGCTAGTAATTACCCGAAGTGATAATAACTTGGAAGTAGATATTGATCCACTTAACTAAAATTTTTATGTAATTGAGTAAGTCACCATCTTGATAATCTGATCAAGACCGTGTGTGACTTCACTGTGTGAAGTCATTCGTAATTATTGATAAGTACTAAATGTAGTCAATCAAGGTATTTTTGTAACACTGGGTAAGTTTGACTACTTAAAAAAAACTGCGTATAGTGGATTTTATACAAATTTTATTATTATATTACATAGGTAGGCGTATTGTCCTGTAAATATAAAATAAAAATGCATGCACTATGCAAACTATACATTAATATCACTGCAGGGAACGCAGTGTACGGAATGTCAGTACAATCAGTAACACATAATTTGGGCTCTTAATAAAGATTAGTATTAAGATCTGATTGTAATATATTTGCTTAGTGAATGTACCTATTCAACTACAATTTTTTTAAAATCATCCTTTAAGTGTAACTATCACTTAAATTACACACTACCATATCAACAATAGCAATCATGTAATTGATTCGAATAAGTATAAAAATTGAATTCAGCCTATAGTTCAGTTCACATAGTTAAAAATTAAATTATCAGATTAGGTACTTTATACAATATCTAAACATACACAGATCAGAAAACAAATCAGAATAAAAGTAGACAGACGGTACGTAAATTGACTGCATCTAAAATAAGCTTAGGTCAGTGTAAGGTGACGAATGTAACAAGCACCAGTAGGTACCAGTGGTCATCACGCAAAAATGTGATAATTTTATAAACATTATATTTATATCACCATATCGACTGATGAATTAGAGTTAGACTCTAGTGACATGACACAATGGATTTTAGAATTGAAACGGTTCTAGTCACGACTATAGTTACAGGTCTCCGTCTCTTGATAATACGGAGTTATAATACAACGTAATCCATCATGTAAACACGCCATGGCTAACTCTTATTATAGAACCAATTACGTGACGTAAAAAAGAAAAACACGAGCCCACTTTATTCCCCACTTCTGGGGCGCGGAGCCTTCTCTAACAAGAAGAGTCAAGAAGAAGCCAAGTGGAGGTTGGCTCATGGATAAAAAACAACGCTTCCATACATTTCGTAGAATGGTCACAAAATATGTTTTTAATAAACTAAGTACTAGTACTAGTGATAAAACAGTGTCAATTTTTTTACGACTGGCATGCGCTTTCTCTATTCAATATCTTTGCGCTGTAATCGTTTATAGTCAGTCAGATTTTGTATAGATATCTCAATCTTCCATAAATAATTGTTTTCTTCATAGCAAGAGGTCAATGAAGTATAGATACGTTTGAAAGTCTGCATGTATTCTATCTAAAAAAAGGAATTTTGATCACACTGGAATAATCCTGCCAACAAGTTTATAAGAATACGAACAAGAATACCTACACAAAACGATAGGACAGATGAAAACAATAAAACGAAATTTAGTATCATAAAAGTCCGATACTGGTCGAGGCGTCGAATAAAAAGACAGATGTATGAAATTTGTTTACTCCGTGTCGGATTGGCGTGGTTGGCAGTCCTCCAGCACCCGCAGATGTCGTTCGCGCCTCGAACCACAACGCTCTCTCTTGATATGTATTATTAAATGCTCCCACGATTGTCGTCAACTACATTTTTACAAACAATTAAAATGTCTATTACTTGCCAACCATAATACGGCAAGGCACTTTGAACATTTAGATAAGTTTTAACGTTGGACAATAATAAGAGGAGTTTACAAGTTCGATGCGTCATCGTAGATCCTAATGAAACCGATTAATTTTCATGAGGTTCACTTTTTTTGGTTGAAAGCTGACGTCATCAAGATGGTTATTAATTTTCAATAATAATTAGATAATTTATTAGATTGTAACCATTTAGCAAGCTCGTCAGAACTTGCTTTACCATGAAAAATGTTCGACCGATTTTAACTTCCATCTATTCCAATTTGCCACGAGCATCCCATTCGTCAGGCTGTGTTATTGAGGTCAGATCGTTCAGTCCTTATTTGGCAACAGGGGTCAGTCGTCGAAGAAAAAGCGAGGAATTCCTGTACAGCTGAGCCACCGAAGACGTCGGTGTTTAATAAGGCAGTAAGTTAGAAAACCGGCTTTCAGAAGGACGTTCGTTAGCGTTTTTGCATTCACATGTAATGCTCAGAATTCAGGAACAACATGCCGAAATAATGCATGTGGGAATAAATTGAGAACAAGACGCCATTAGGGAGATGACTGGGTCAAAAATATGCGGATGCCATTCTAATTAAATTTGTCGTCAGGTAAGTTATTATTATGCAATGGGATACGTATATGCCTATCCTATAATACGACACTCAGCCTTATCCTCTGGTTTTCTTCTCCAGACACTCCACACTCCATCGAGTTTCAGGGCATCAAATTATTTAAAATCGTCAAATATATAGATCACCAAACATACGGGGTTGCGGATCGTGACGCCACGTCTTCCAAAAATCATACAATGAAGTGAGGAAGAGACGTCAGTCGAAACTTTTAAGCACTACCTATCTTCGCCATATTTTCGTTGTGAATAAATAAAATGCGTGTAACATATTTTTTTATAATATAACTGACGGATTAATTAGGGTTTTAAGCCATCATGCCTAAATCTGTCACCGATGTTGTGGCACACAACTTCTGCACAGGTCGTGGAGGAGTCTACTACTCCCGTATTGGTTTTAAAAAACTACATAAGAGCTACACAACATCTTTAAAATTATCACAGATTTTGCTTGAATCGCCTGTCATTTAGGTATGTTTGAGGTTACATAAAACCCGTTTATGAGAGAACCTACAGATTTATGACCAAGGAAGGACCTATGATGATTATTTTCAATTGCATTAAGGATGTTTTTCATAACAAAGAACCGATTACATGAGGTTCGTAGTTCCGAGAACCAACTTCAGAGAGTTCATCCAACAACGGCCGAATTGTTTGAATTTGATTGGAAAAACATTCAGAACAATTTTTCATTCGGTATCATTCTAAAATAGGTATGCGTTATCATGTCAATCAATCAGTTTAGATGATACTGAATACGTTCACGGCAAATATTTACGGATATATTTGTTATCGTGATTTTCTTACAATTTTATAAGCCATCAATGAAATCAAGAAATTATGGTGTTCAATGCTTACAAAATCACATTTCCGTAAGATTAGAAGAAATATGTATATTTGTGCTGATCATACATCATATTCAGACAAATTATGACATAATACGTACTTTTTTACATACTATGTCAGAGTTTGCCTTTTGATGGCGAACATATAAGTACACGTTCAAATATTATATGGACAAAAATATACGTTTACAAGAACAAAATTAAGTACCTCGACTACGGAAATGTACGTTATAGAGATATAAAAAATCTCAACATAACGAAGTAGGCAGAAGCATTTTGTTTATGTCGAATGAGGGTTAAATACTCATTCTCACGAACGTCAAAATTTTATATTTTCTAAAAAACAAAAGACTTAAAAATATTTTTCTGAAATTACATTAAACAATACCAATATTTTTATGATATTACGAAATCACATATCAATTTTGAAAAAATATATATACTTAGCGAATATGCATTGAACTACAATAAATTCCAATAAATTAGGTATTTACATTATAATGCAGACTCATAAAAATAGGAATGTAGGATAATACTTTTTTTTATTTAAACATTTATTTTAAAAGGTACATTCCAGATAGATTTCAATGACAGATAACTTATTATAAAATATAGATATTGAGTTCCAAATTTACAAACATAAAACAGCTTAGCATTTTATAAAATATATTTTTTTAAACTTAATAACAATTTTTACGATATTTTCTTCCTTGCCTTGTGATAAATCCTGATAAAAAAAACGAGAATGGGAGGTCCCTGCTAATTGGTGATTATGTAATAATGGCTAAACTCATGACACATTATCACGATGCAGATCTATTAATATTTACTAATAGTCCGGAATACATCGAATATACCTACAAACGCGATGAGCCGTAACGAGTTCTTGGGTCAAGTTTTACCGAAATATGTTCTGAGCTTTTTAAATTTGCTTTCATAAAATACAAGGTCTCACAAAAAAAAGAAGCCTCATAATTATGATATACTAGTATTTGTTTATTTGAGTTTGTTGTTTCATGACTCCCAAATTTTTACTAATTTAATTTATCAACGGCCTAAATTGTTATTAAGTTTATAACTATTACAACAAAATTTGCTTCAACGAAATAAACGCTTGTTTATTATTATCCGGTGGCGCTAATAAATATTGTACATTTGCTTCAAACGCAATGATCTACTACTTTTTTTAGAACCCCCATTGTCGCATGCGAAAGAATTAATTAAAAGTTTGTAATGTATGGTGGGGCACGTGGCGAGACGCGGCGACGGCGCCGGCGGCGCGCTGCCAGTAGGACGGACAGTTCACGTGCTGTCGCGATAATGCGACGCCGGCTAACGATCTCCGGACACTCGGCCGATAACTGTCGCATCAATCACCAACTTGGCAACGACACTATGCCTCTGTGCATTCCGCCTCCCTACCGGGATTAGTCTCTATAATGTGACGCGCACATTATTGGCGAACTCGAAACGACTAATTTGCTTTGTTTGCAGACAAATACATATCACACGGATAAATTCAGATGTTTACGTTAAAATTACGTAAAAGTTGAGTGAAATTAATATACATATTTCAATAAAAATAATGTCATTCAGATATGATAACAATTATATTTCGAATTCTCATAAAATGCTCATAATTGCTACTCGTCTCTTTTTCGAAATGAACTTTGAACTTTCCAATCGAAATGAAAATACAGGATCGATACCTTAGAGAATTGAGCTAAATAAAAACAAGAATCTTACACTATAGCAGCGCAGCTAAGCGCAACACTACGCGGAGACTCTACTCTCTGTTGAGATATTATTAAAATATAAAAGTACCTCGACTTCAGGCATTGTCCTATGTCAACAACGTAAGGGGTAAACACGACTTGGCGCAATGCAAAAATTGTAATTCGGCTTTGTGGCCATTTCTACCACATAATTATTTTAGCTTTGCTTCAGCTAAGCTTATCACTATAGCTATATAGCTAGTAACGGTTTATAGAAAAAAATACTACGCGTATTTACGCCCCCTCAGACAAGACCATAGAGTGCAAACATGCAAGGCATTCAGCCCTAGGGTCTTAGGGACTTCGTAACATGCATATCAAGAACGATCAGAATTAAGCGCTCCACACACGAGTCCTAAAATCAGCGGAAATGAAGTAAAAGTAGTGGGGAGGAGCCTACATCGCACCATATGATTGGTGATTTATGATGCGATGTAGGATCCTCCCTACTAGTTTTACGTAATTTCCTCTGATTTCAGGGCTCGTGTGTAGAGGGTTTTAGGCGTGCGACTAAGATAAATAAATAGGTCACATTGACTCAGAATTTAAAATTTCTACCGAAAATAAGTTTCCAACTTCATACCTCGCATCATGACGCGTCTCCGCAGCTTACCTAGGACAATGGATCGAATAACGAATGCAGTATCTTAACATCTACCAGTAGGCCAACGACAGCTTCATTTCGAGATCAGCATTACTCTACATTATATACGGCTAACGACACAGCACTTCAAGTGAGAAAAATAAAATTGCTCTTTGTTCATTTTGTAATAATTTTGCTTAATACGCACGATTTTTTGTGATACAAACAATAACTAAACGTTGAGTGAATGAATAATATTCAGTTACGCACCTATGGAACATAGCTATTGTGTATTCAAACAAGACGTTTTATTTTAAGCGTAGGTACCAAAACGAGATCAATGGAACGGGAATCAGCACGTCTCTCCGAGACAAGATTGTCCTCGTGTTAGCGCACGCTTACTACTAGGTAAAGCGATGTGTGAGCATGTGTGTGTGTGTGTGATTGTGTGCGTGTTCAGACGGGCGTGCCGAAGTCGGGGTCTCCGTCGCCGGCGCGCAGCCGCGGGGGGAGCGCCCCGCGCGCGCCTGGTCCCCCCAACCCCACCACTGACGTCAGGGGAGGGGCGACCGCACCGTTCGAGAGCGACTCGGTGACGCGCCGTGCCGACCCTATCCTGTAACAAATGGTCGATTATTTTATCCCGTACTAGAGACCCCACCCGGCTACACACGGGTGCAATGTAAATCCAATTCACTCTGTATTAAAGGCGCTTCATTATAAGGATTAATTCTGAATTGCTTAAAATCACTTCGAAAATAAGTATGTGTGATCTAATCTGTGGAACACGTTGCCTAAGTGAGTTTTTCCCGGTGGTTACAATCTTGGTGTCTG
>JADLOZ010000018.1:0-25000 GCA_017562165.1 Ectropis grisescens
ATTAGGAAAACGTGTTTATAGTGTTTCCATTATGATAGCTAACTTTGAAAGGCTGTGTACTGATTTAGAAACACAAGAACTCGAGGTATTTTAGATTATTGTCTCTTCTGTAGGTTATTTGCACAGGTCGTGCTAAAATTTTAGTTTATTCGGTAACTTGTTTGGACTGTTTCAGGCGCCGACAGGGGTAGCATCACCATCTACCTACGCACAGCTTTTAGCAATTTATTTATACCAAAATGACTTGTAAGTTGCACTAATTCACCTAAATGTTTCAAGCCTACGAATCTTTTATCAATTAATTTTTCTAAAACAATCACTAATTGCAGATGTAACGCTAAGTTCTTGTGGAAGAGGATACCTCAAAACATAACTTCAAGCAATCCAGAAATAGCAGCGATTTGGGCAGTTGGACAGAAATTGTGGAAAAAAGATCTACCAGGCACATACCAAGCACTAGCGGCATTCAATTGGGCAGAGCCGGTTGCAAATATTATTACAGCTCTAGAAGGTAACCAATCTTAAATTGCCTACTTAAAGAACCCTTTAAAACCCCTGCAAACAGGAACGTGCTGCAATAGCCCAATACAATACTTTTTATAGTTACATTAATTTATGTGCAAAGGTTTTAAATGAATAGTAGAAAGATAATTAAACCAAGAGCTACATGTGGGATAGTGAAACAGAATCTGCCAAGGTCTTTTTATGTAACATGTGATGTACCTATAGTATGAAAAGATCTAGAGAAATTAAAACACTGGTGACCAGCGCATTGATGGTAAACTTCTTAACAAGTGCTTTCAAGGCATTGAAAGTTTGTTTATTTATTGTAAGGATTGCATCAATTGTGGCCCCGGTTTGGAATTTTATATTTGCCATTTATTTTAATTTTTATAGGGAGCTATAGCAATTGGCCTCTACTGTCAACCGAACTTTGGATCAGTCTTTCTCGCCTATGCATGCTAACTATACTCACACACATAAGTAAAGCATACCTGAGGTCATAATAAAACCTAAAAACATTCCACATACCTAAAATACCAAAAACTGAAAATGTCACAATGTGTTTTTGAAAACTGTGTTGAAATGTGACATGAAAATTAAGGATTAGATTGATCTAAATTTCTTAGATAGTGTGTATGTAAACCTCTTCAGTGAAGTGAAATGACAGAGCTATGATTTTCTTGCTATATGGTTATAATATAACGTTAACATCATAATTAATATTTCCTTCCAGAAAAAATTCGAGAACGAACATTCAACCTCATTGGTCGATCGTACAGCAACATTTCTTTAGACACGGTGGTGGCAATGACAGGTATGAGCCGAGAAGCAGTACTACAGGTGTGTAGTGACAGAAAGTGGGTACTAAATGAAGATGGCATGACTGTTAACCCTGTTTTACCTGTGCAACCTGCTCCATTGCATACATCAAGTGAAGATCAACTCTTCAAATTGACAGAGTTTGTGTCTTTCTTAGAGAACTAAGTAACTGTAAGTTTTATTTAATTTCTAATTGTTTATATAGTAAAATGGGTTTGAAGAGCTGTTTAAATATTGGCCATGTTAAAGTGATATATTAAGTTTAAGCCAAACTTGCAGAAAAGAACCAATGGCGGCAAACTGAAATTATTATTAACATTATTATTAATTTTTTTTTGTAATTTCACCTGTAGATAGGATTGTCTCAAATTGTCATGGTACTCAATCCCTCTTGTTTGTTTTCTTGTGGCGCCACTAATATGTCACTGTTTGATACTAGATAGCTATACTATTACTATAAGTTTCAGATTTTTGCTAAAAATACTTGAATGGTGGTATAAAGTCTACAATACTTAAATGTTCAACTACTATATTTCAAATGCTGTCTGTTTGGCTAAAGCTTAATACCTTGCCACCTCACACTAAAATGTTGAAAAAAGTGATTGAATCTGTACAAATCTACTCTTAAAATAAACAAAAACTCATTCCTTATAATGTTTATTAACAAAATGGTGTAATTATTGATAAATAGCAATAATTACCAAATGGAGAGTATAAAAGTTTAAGGTACTCATAAATGGTAAACATAAGTGGCAGTGTAAAATTACTTATATAAGTCGTATATTACAATAAAGCTGTTCAAACTTTCACTTAGCATTCTAATTACAAATTTGACCTGAGTTGCTAGAGCTAGGTGAAATAATGTTGTCTACAAATTCTTCATTCTGCAGTTGTCAGGAAAGTTTACAAACCATGAAAGACATATACGGACAGCCCTCCATAGCTTTATAAATTCAACTCACTACATTTTTACACTATGTTTTAGTTATACAACAAAAAATTATAAAACTCTTGCCATTTAACTAAATTTTTTAAATACTGAATCAATCAAACAAAATTATGATAACACAGTGATGTGAAATTACTGGTGTGTGTTTATGGAATACACCAATCTTAGTATAAAATAGTATATATCAGTAAATAGTACTGTTCAAATAGGTTTAAATCTATTGAAAGCCATTGAGGGCTGTTCACCCTGTGAGGTCACCATTCTGACTCCATTTACACAATTTTCAAATATCACAAGCAATACAATAATTACAATACATAAAATTACTATCTACACTAGCTGCTACTAAATTCAATTTTGGCAACTCTTGTTAGGATGTGCTTGACTCGATGATCAACATCAGTGGAAAACTTCAAGCTGCAATCGATCGTATTTAAAATTTAATACTTACAATTTTTGCCTTATCATTGCTTTGCAAAAATTAGGTTACAGTACAAGTTTGACGATATTCTGACAAATTTGGATTAAACACTTGGATAAAGTTCATGCCAAAAGTTTAAGCCATATCCCAAAATCAAACCCAATTTTGAATTTGCATGATATCACAAACATTTAACATTTCTATACTGTTAATTCTGTGAATCAAAATAAATTATTGTATTCCAAATTCTGACAAGTCTTTGGACCTCCTAAACCTAAACATTTTTATATGTTTGGGACATGTTGCTATGTGACATATTTTTACAAAACATTTTAATGTAAATGCACATCATTCATTGATGGAAATTCTTACAAACTACTTACTAAACTGTGGTAAACTGCCACAATTTAGAAAATAACTAATATGATTTGAGCTCAACATGAAGTGAATAATGTGGATTGTTACCATAATTATATCATCCTTGTACTGTTTGCAAACATTGAACATCTTTCAGTCATACTTTACAATTCTAAGCTTAGTATCTATTCTGGAAGGACACTTGATTCTGCCTGGGCTGGAGTCTCATGGAGTTGCTATCATCTTCTTCACCCAGTGAGGCCTCATAGGCTCTGTTGATCTGACCTCCATTCGGCTCGGCAAATACGTCCTTCACTGATATGTTCGCATTCGATGTTCGGTGCCTAGGACCTGCCAGGTTGTTATTCAACTGCAAAATATGGAATGAAAATTAAGAACAAATAGAGAACACTAGGTAGTTAACTATTACTGCTTGTACTGATATCCCAGTGGGAGTAACGCTCGACGTCTGAACTTTAAGCAGTTTCCCATCTCTGTTTATTTTCCCAAATACAGATTTAATTATTTGTCATTATGACTGGCTTTAACGTTGAAGGTAAGCATAACTAGAAACTTGAAGGCTAAAGTAAACAAGTGTGAATTTAACCTGCTCTAAATATGGTTCTCTAAAATAAATCTGTAAGTTGAATTTAATATCTTACTATTCCAGTGACACCATATTCGTTGTTAGCGCCAAGGGTTTGCATTTGAGATTTCCTCCTTTCAGCCATGACAGAGTTCCGTCGGGTTTCTAAAGCCTTCAGCGTTTCCCTCCGTAGCGTCATCTTGCGGTTTAGCACTGGGGTACCTTGAAGTACATAAAACACATAAATTACATCCACAAATGATTTCAATATCTACGTTGTACAGTACAATCCAATTACTTCGTGATAGGTATATGATGGTACACAGATTTTGTCTGTCCGTCTTGTTACTATTTCAAGATTAAATAATATTGAAAATTAGGGCAAAACTTTATTACAGCATAGCAACTTTATGGTATACAGATAGATGCTTCGTCCCTTTTTATTAGAATTCCGATAAATAAAATACCTGGTCCTTCATTTGCATTCATGTTAAAGAATCGTTTCTTGAATGCCACGTCAAGTGTACCAATGTTTCTCTTCTTCTGCCTGGCTTTCTCCAAGTTGTGAATGGTCTTTCTCCTGCCCACGTTGTGTGGTCCGGAGCCCGAATCGTTGTCGTAATCATCGTCCAAACCATTCAGTTGTTGTAATTTTTTCACTATGTCTATTGCATTTTTATCTAGGATCTCATCCTGTGTTAAGTCGTCCGCCTGTGTATTGAAAAGTAAAAAAAAAAGGTTTAGTTAAGAAGCATGAGCGTTTACAATTGCACTTTTTTTCAGCATATAATTAATTTAACTACAATTGACGACCAGAGAATACAAAAAATCCCAATTTAATTATAAATTTAATAAGTGTATACTTTTTCATCTTTTCTACTAAAATTTTCTTTTTTCTTTTGTGTCTTTAAATGCAGAACATATCCTTAGGTTAGTATTTTCAAATGGAGAATGAATCGGATTCTTCTAGGTAAACGAACTTCATTGTAGATCGTATCGTCACTTAACATCGGTCCAGAAAGTGGTCAAAAGCAAACCAAAATAAAGCATTATTTATACTACTAGCTTTTCGAATTTATAAAGACTTTAATATTGAAATAGTTCTCAATTCTCTTTAATAGATACTCGTAGTATTTCTCAAACTATCATCAATTTAATACCATTGGACGAGTTCACAGTCGAAAAAAAATTATTTAATTCATGTTAGTTGATTGTCGTAATTTATAAAGCTATTTTATCACTTACCTTCTTAGTGCAGAACCAGTTCAGTTCTGTAGACGCCAATATGTGTGCTAGAGTTCCAAATCTATGGAACAACATAGCGGTGAACTGTATCACCATAATTAGGGCGAAGAAAAACACGAATACCAGACCGATAGGTTCTAACTGTAGGTATTCCTTTGAGATTAATACCTGAAATACAATAATTTGTTAACATGTGTTTGAAATCTAAATAAAAATAACAATTACAAATGTGAAATCAGTTAAAAAGAAGTGCAATTATGATTCGACTTTCCTGGCGACATATTACATTACTAATACAAAAGGCATTTTTTTCATTTATTTCTTAAGTGTTTTATGATAGTTGAAGTTACAGATTTGAATATAAATTTTTAACTATATCGATAGGAAAGTACTAAATATTGTGCATATTAATTGGAAACCTTGTTAATTTCCACAGTGAATACACAGTCCGTATCGGTGTACATTGAAATGATTGGTGTAAACAGTACAGTAGTAGGTACATATAGTACAGTAAGTACACAACAAATAAAACATTCCCACAGAATTTCAAATTAAATTTGGACAATTGGAACTGAACACTTGTTATCTCTCGTTCAGCAATTTGTGCAACTTGTTAACAGATCCGCCACGTATCGAGGTGTGTAATGTACACAAAAGAAACCAGTAACCCTGTTACCGTGTTTAATAGAAGAAATCTCCGCCACCTTAATAGACAGAATAGAATTTAACTGTCAGTGTTTTGGATTGGAAAAGTGCTTTTCAGGATCGCTTAGGGCTTAGGCTTATTCAGTGACCATTGACGCGTTGTTTTTTTGGTCTCAAAAGGAATTAGGTTTCCCAGCGGATTTTCGTTGTTCCATCCAAGGGTAAGGATGTCTAAAGGATCGGTGTAGATTAGAAAATGTGAAACCAAGTAACGTAAGTTATTTAGTCTTGAGTGTCTCAGTGTCTCCCATGCTGGTGCCATCCAGACAGTCCGGTTAGAAGAAGGTCGTTAGCCGTGTGGACACACAGGTTGGATCATTTGGCAGTACCTCGCCTGTCTCCTCGATGTACGTAATGTTTGTCTTTATCCCCAAAGGCCAATCCACGTGGAGTTGATCTTTGTTGAGTTGCAATAAAAATACTATCAATATGAATAAAGCATTGAACATAACAAATGCGAAAACGGACTTATTGCGAAGCTCTAGCAGATCTCCTGCGATTCTTGCCTGTAAATTACATAAAGCAAAAACAATTTATTAAATTGAATCAACTTTCAAAGGTGACTGGGATGGGTGGCTGATTGGACTGGCTTTCGTAGGTTTGGGTGGCGTTACGACCACAGTTCCGAGTCATCATTGAAGGCCGATCGTTGTTTGTGGTTGTGGACGTTACCTCCTGCGTAACCTCATCGTACGTAATATTAGTTTTGATTCCAAACGGCCATTTGAAGTGAAGGGAGTCCTTGTTCAGTTGCATCAAGAACACAATCAGCACAAAAAGGGCATTCACCATAAAGAAGGAAAATACAGACGAATCTCGCAGCTCTTTTAGATCTTTGGAGATACGTGCCTAAAATTAGGGGAAGTTTTACATCACATAAAAGTAAAATTAATAAGATATCTGCAAAAGAAATATTATAAGCAACACAAAAAACCATCAATCTACCTCTATACTTCTTAGATGTCTTTGTCTATATTATGTGGTAAATATATCGTTAAAAAGTTAATTTGTACACAATCAATACTTCTTTAAAGTACGTCTTAAAACTTTATTTCAATAGGTGTAGTGTAATGTAGTACCTAGTAAAAAGATTGTTTTTATATTGATCAATTAATAATCTACAAGTATTTTCTGTCATAATGTTTATAATGTACGGGGCTCAATCACGATATAATTCATTGTTTAATTACCTCGACGTTTCGGCAGCGTTACAACCGCCGTGAGTTATATCGTGATTAAGCCCCTACATTATAAACATTATGTGTTCAAATCGCGAAAGCTTAAAAACAATATTTTCTATCATGACAACTTTTCGGTCTTAAGGATTGATCTGTTACATTCTTCCATCAATACTATCTAAAGTTTTGCTGTTCAAGATTAACATTTCTTTATTCGAGTATCATCGAATAAAAAAATCGTCGAAACACGTCATCAGATACCAAATTTCATCCAAATAGTATTAAAAATTGATCTAATTTATGACGTCAGGGTCACAGGACACGTCTGATTTATCCCTACTACCCACAGTGAAAGAATATTCTCTCTATCCTTTCTTGATCGAATCTACGGCTTTCTTACCTTTTCCGCCTTATCTTCGTCGATAGGGAACAAATATTTTTCTAATAGATCTTTCCAGAACGTAATTTCAGCAGGGCTCAAAAAATCTACTTCTCCTTTCTTTAAATCTGGGTCTTCAATCCAGTAAGGGTTGATGAGATCATCTCTTTTTTCCTAAAATTAAAAAGCAATATACGAACTTACATATCTATAGATATATATTTAGAAGAAAAGTATTTTACATCTTTGTTTAAACATATCTGTAAAGGGACTATAATAAAATCGTCTTACTCTGGGAGACGTGGAAAGAGTATCAGTATCCGAGTTAGAATCGTCGTCTTCTGGGGCTTCAGCCAGGGCGTCTAACTGGTGGTCGCCGTTTGTGCTGCCGCGGTGTCCCACAGATAGCTTTCTACTTCGACTCGCACCGTGTGGGTCTATTGATCTGAAATATAGCTAACATTCTACAATATGTCTTTTAAAACTTGTATACATCCATACTTAAATAAATCTGTGAACACTAGTTGACCGATTAGAACAATTATTTAATATAGTTATTAAGGACATCAAAAATTAAAAGCGCGCGTAAGCATCCTTTTTACCTTTCGACATTCTCAAGTTTCTTCTCCAGTTTATCTAGAGTCGAAGCGATATGCATAAGCTGCATTTTCTCTTCGTTGCCTTTCGGATGCGTGCACAATAAACATTTGAAAAGTCCAGCGAAAGAGAACTCTATTGAACCCTCCTCTTCATTGCTGTTAGCAGTTTGTAGGAAGCCAAGCAATGTTTTCTGTTTTGCACTTTTCTTCGCAGCTTCTTCTACTTTCTTTTCTTCTTCGATTTCCTAAAATAAATAAATAACAGAAATCGTACACCATTGTTTCTAAAAATCTTACAGTATTTTCTAGCGATTATAATTTAGTGGGTATAATTTGTGTGGGCTGTTGCTCTGCTGTCGCCAATTCATACGAACCTTTTTAGTTTTCTTCACTGCTACTTCTCGAGTTCCCCAAGTTACGTTGTTCAGATTTATGATAGAGTACAAAATCAGGAGCAAGTACATAGAGGGTATAGACAGTAGATAGATGACACCAGGCACGACACACCAGAACTCTTGTGGATGCAAACATGCTGCTATGAATGTTGAACTCGAGAGTGATATCAAGAAGATGGCTGATGGAGAGCCGACCCCGTCCTCGCCCAACTGGAGCGCGGTACCCACTATCACAGCCATCATTATCATAGCGTATGCTGTCGAAAGTATTTGAGCCACCAGCAACTGAAATAAACACAAAATATTAGTTTACAGTTATTACGTTTATTTGGTCCAACGCATAAGCATTGCCATTCAGCGTGGTAATGCCGCCAGCATGCTGGGCACGCTTCCGACTGGTAGTGTTTGTTTGTTTTTGTGTGTGTATTTTATGTATCATGGTTGCTACATCTGTTACTGCCTCCATATTGGGTACTTACTTGATAATCCGATTTCATTGTGAAGCAGACGAACATGAAGATCAAAATAGGGTAGAGATTGTATTCAAATGAAGTCCAATTATCGATTCGGAAAGCAGCCACGAAGGCACCCACCAACATAAGAAATATAGTTCCGGGACCCAGGATCGTACCACCCATCAACATCATCTATGAAACAAAAATAAATTAGGTTAGCTGACGTAACTAACGAAAGATCTGAACATAATATGTTTCTAATAGTTAGTAAATATGTGTGCGGGAAATACTGAAATCACGTTGTCATACGTTTACGTTTTTTTAGTTAGCAATGTTTGCAATATTTGGGTTTCCAATGAATGCGTTCTTTTATAACGCAAACAAATTTAATAAATACAATTTAGGGAATCTTCAAGTAAATAAGTAAGTTTCTTCGTGAACTGCATCGGCGCTTATAAGGCGAAATGCTACATAAAGATAAATGTGATTAATAAATAGTTCTTGGTATAAATTATACATGTGTACGAAATGCCATTATGTAAGCCTATCAATGGTGAAAAAATATATTTCGTTATCGAAAATGAACGAATTTTCTAAAAAGTCTATTTGGTTTGAGGTACCATGAGTTTATTAGGTTTACCTGGTATGCTATGTAAGGAGACGATATGTTGTCGTTGATTTTTATCGTGTGTTTGTAATCTGCGAGTAAGTCCATAATGTTGGCGATGGTGGAAGGCACCCAGCGACGACGTTGGTTGTAGAATTCGTTGAAACCTTCGGGGCAGTGCGTGTACGCATCGGAGGCAGCTGAGTATTCTACTCGGTAACCACGCTGGAGCAACAGTGTGCATAACCATCGGTCCTCCCCCTGGAAGAAAAAGAACGTGAATTAAAACAGGAGCCGTAATTGCTCACCCTGTCATAAGTTACCTTCTAAATGATGTCCAAACAAATGCAATAGATAATCGGGCGAATATTTTATAGGTACCTTGATCGTATTGCACGTAATGCCTGGCGTCGTGGGAAGTCAGAGTATATTTCTTCATGACATTGTCGTCCATAAGTGCTTTTCCTCTGAAGAGTGAGAAGCAGCCAGGACTACAGAGTACGCATCCGATCATGTGTTCCGTCGCTTTTTGCAGCCAATGACCGATAGCGTATTCGAACATTTGATACCATACCATAGGACCTAGAACAAAAATTATAGATAGTAAAATTGCAAATTCTTTCGCTAATTTTAATATAGAGTTTAAAGAACACTTGTGTTAGCTTGATCAGCTCGACTAAATGCACTGCGACTTGCAGTGTTACACAAAAAGTCTGCATTTGTTGTACTTTTTTTAATACCTACACATTCACTGTTATTAGACGTAAATTTCTTCTACAGCAGCAGCAACACGACAACGACCCGTTCAGTAACTAGTATAATAAATCTTTTACAATTGTTCTTACCCGAACCAACTGGATGGATTCGTCCACAAGCAGCACCCAGATTTCTATTCTTCTTCATCAGATCGATTAGCAGTCGGACGGCATGTGGTTGGAAATCAATGTCTCCGTCAAGAGTCAGCAAGTATGTGTTCTCAGCCATTACTTCCTTACGATCTACAGATATTGGCAGTTCCATGAGGCGGTGGCCGAGTAGGTAGTACATGTACATCACCTGTAAACATTTAAAATCTTTAAAATGTTTCTGAACACTGATAAACTACGGAAGTCTGTATTTCCCGATAAGGATAATGTGGGTGTCTTCAAATCTAGAGTTTCTAGGTAAATATACATACTTTATTGTAAGTCGCGTATCTACAAAAGAGCAGGCAAAACGCGGTCAAACTTATTTTATATAAAAATACCTGCTGCTCTTTCCCTGCACAACTTTAACAGTGGAAACAATTTTATTGGCTTCGTGATCCACATCAACATCAATAAGCCTACGTCAGTCGCTATCGGATTGGGAGAAATCACTACAAGCAATAAGGTTACAAGGTGCTAAGTTTTAATTCTTGTTTGTATTTTTTTTTCTCTATGGAATGCATACTGCGAGTAATTAATCTGTCTACTACAGACAAATCTCGCACAAATCTTACTCTGTACTACGTAGGTCCAACCTTCGGTTAACACTTACGAGAGCTTTACATATACGTGTCGTAATTTCACGTAATGCTATTTTAAAGGCAAAGCTAATATAATAGGTAAAACTATAAGACTGATTGATGTACCTGCGACCAACGCTTTCTGTGTCGAATTTTTGCCTTGTCCTTCAAGTGACAGATCATCTTAGTTTTGCCTGGGAGCACCCATGTCAGTCTGCCACCGTACGGCGCTGGATATTTCTTTGGCGGCTTGATCCGGATGTTGGTCTGGTGGACCTCGGAAGCGGCGTCGTCAAGCGTGTCCACAAGAAGTTTAACGAAGCGATTCACTTGAGAATCGTCGTCACTATGGTCCGAAATTTCGAAGGCGTCGTCCAAGTAAATGTGAGCTGTAATAAAAGCATAGATTTAGTGTTAGTGTGTCGGACCGGCTTATTCTGGGCACGATCTTTAGAAATATTTTTTACTATCACATTTCGAAGTAAATTTTCGTAGAATTTTTCGAAGTTCTGATATCCGTTTGACCTACGATCAATGTGAAACATATGGTCAATATTTTGACCTATTGATAAGCAGCCAACAAACATCTTGAACATGTGCACTAGTCGATTATAGACCAGATTTGTAAAGGGGACCGGATCGACAGGGGGAGACGTCGGAGACGTTTTGCGAATAACTAAATATGCAGACGAAAAGTTTTCTTATTTGCCTAAGTTTTGTTAATTTTAAGTTATGTTAGTTCGGTGTTTTGATAAGTTGATAAATATTTTCAAATACCCGGCTAGTTGTTTTGGCTAGTTGTAATACCTCTAGGTATTCAAATTAAATGTGTATAAAGCTTACTGTAAATTACTTACTTTCGAATTCGTAATAATCGGGATCGACCACCCTCAAGTACTTCTGAGCAACTCGTCTCGCGCACTGGTCCTCGTCCAGCCGAAGAATGGACTTCAAGAACTCCATCATCTCGTCTTTGGTCTCGTGCCACATCGTCGCGCATGCGTAGATCCTCGTTATCTGGTCGGATGACTTCACCGTCTTGGGAGAAGAGCCCGTGTTGTCTGTGTGCACTGATATGGTTTCGTAGTATTCGTCGCCTTTTTCTTTCTCGATTTCGGCTAGGTCCTGGAATTAAAAAGGTGACGTTTACAGTTTAATTACGCATAAATCATTCAAATAGAAACGATAACATTGCATCTTTAATCATTCAAATGAATGATTAATATATTAAATTAAAAAGAACCCAAATGACAAAGGTCACGGACCCCGGAGTCTGTGGAGTTAGCAATTAAATTAAAAAAATGCAACTATTTGATAGCACTGCAAAAATACATTAGGTATTTTAGGAATATTTTATCACTGTAAGTCCAACGACTTCGGTGAATAGGACGGATTCTTTTCTGTATGCCTATTATAGAGAGACGATAATATGGCTTATTTATTGAATAAGGTTGAAGTACCTTCACTAGCTTACCTATTATTATCATTCATATAGGACAGTCGCTAGGTATGCCCAATATTTTAAATAAATTATTAATGTTTAAATACTAGATAATTCAGAACAAACTTAGTCAAGGATTAGCTTCTTAACTGACGCTAAAAGGGCAAAAAATATATAAACTCACTTCGGTCTTCACATCCTTCTGATCGTCTCTTTTCCTATTCATGGCCATGCTCTGGTCGATAAGCAGTCCGTTGTACATTGGCAGTACGAACAACTTCTCAGTGGAGGCAAGACGCTCGGCCTTCGGCGTCCATATGTGAATTGTGATCCATGTCTGAGACAACAGCCATAGGAGCCATACCCAAGCCATTTGTCGGGAAATGAAGTCGCTTAGCGTGAAAACTGGAATGTTAATTCAAAACATGATTACTTTTGCTTTAGAAATCGTCATCGGTTCATTTATAAAATCGAATAGTGTCTGTACCTGCACTATTAAGTTCAAGTTTTTTTTTTGTTTTTATGGTTGAGTTTAAGATTTTAAAAGTAAAAAACATTTCAAAAACTCAGGAATTTACAAAAGTACATTTGCTACAAACCTGGAGGGCTTTCGAAGTATAAATAGTCGGGCACTGATCCGTGGAAGAAACAGGTGTCACCATTCCTAATGCCACAAGCAGCGATCAAAAGATTCACCACTAGAGGGATCACCAGGTTTATGGGGAACGCGTAACTGAACCCTTGAATCAGAATCTTGCACGCAAACTTTCCGAAGATGTAACAGATGTAGGCAGCGAATATTTGGATCAACGTCACGTAGAATGCAGATTTATATGCAGCTGCTACTTCTACAGAGTCGCCTGTTAGCGTAACGTTTGCTAAATCTGGGATCACTGTTCCACCCAAATGGATTTGAATCTGGAAAAAAACATAAAAATCGTTACTTTTCTTTTTTATGTAATTTCGCCAGTGGAATCGACTTACGAAATAAACTGGGGGAAAAAATACTAAATGTATTACGAAGGGCTTTGTTTTTTGCAGTGGGTGAAATATTGTTTTACCAGTATATTATACGAAGCTTATTTGAGATTTATGTAACAAAAAAAGAACGTATCAGTTGTACCCCTGGTGGGACTCGAACCCACAATCCCCGGCTTAGGAGGCCGATGCCTTATCCATTAGGCCACAGGGGCTTGTAATGGGGTGGTGAAAAGTAAGGGATACTTTAGTCAATGACTTGTAAACAGGTTACTAAATTTTAATAAACATTATGTAATTGAAAGTTCAAAGTTTTGACAATATTTTTTCTAGCCAAGTTCAACAAAGAAATTTAAAAACAATAAATAAGTTTGGCAAATTATAACAGTTCAACGTCAGCAAAACACTAATAAAATTGTATAGTTATTCTGCTATTAAAACTGATGTTGTGGCAGTGTCTATTTAGAACCTAGTTTTCAACCGTCTTCAGAAAGAAAGAGGTTGAATCCAATTATATTGTTTTTCGTTTAGGTATTCATAACATTATTAACTATTTATTTCGACACCAATTTGCGCCGCGAGCAGTTTGGGGAGGGTCATTCAGTGATTACTTAAAAGTCATACATTTTTACATGTTTAATTTTAAGTTTAATTATTTTTTTAACTTTTATTACAATTTAACAATATTAATTGATTATCATAACAAGAACGAACTATAAATCTGTGGATAATTAAAATAGCACCCCTATTTAATGTAAACGGAACCATATATGTATTTACCGTACGTACGTAGGTACCTACTTCTAGCGTCAACGCGACTATAATAAATATTAGTAACTAGTACTACTAAAAAATAAAAATCCAACCTGGATTAGGTACTTTTTAATTTTAAACTATTCTTTCAATTTGATTTCTGAACGACGGGGACACATTAAAAATCATATATTTTTGTATTAATTGATCTCGCTGATTAAAACTCTCGTCTCGCTAAAATGGCTGGATAGTTTTATCTGTAACATCAAATTTTGACTGGAAATTAGGTAGAACAGTTTATATAAGAAAATGAAATTGTTGTTCTCGTATCTATCTTCTTCGCAACTTTTCCATATTTTCTCTCCGTTTAAACATTGCCTGAACTACGACAAACGTTTCAAAACCAAAATCAGACAAATCGGTTGTCGAGTTTTAGCGAGAGCCACGAACAGCAACAACATTTTTATATACAAGGCTAGTGGTCAACCCCGGCTTCGCCCGTGGTACAGACGCCGACGGCGTCTAAATATACGTAATATCTTAATATACCCCCCTTGTTCAAGGGGACTTGAACCTTTTTGCCGAACCCCTCCCCCCCCCCTTTTTGAACCTCACGTAATTAATGGGCAGCCCTTTAGATTATATTTAGGTACTTACTTCTTCAACAACGATGTTGTGTGGTCCGAAGCCCGCATTGAAGAGTTGGAAGAACATCGCGGGGTCATCGCCGTCAGTCCAGATGCTGAACAGGATTACCATGAGAAAGACCACAATCTTCCATAACGACATGAACCGGTAAGTGAAGTAGCGTGTGTTGCTCAGTTCTTCTTTCAGTCGCGCTAAACTTTTAATTATCCCTGAAAACAAATATTTTTATTAAACCAAACAATGCAACAATAACTTTTTTACTGCCCTTGAGTGAGAACAAGGCATGTATCTAATGGTAAGCAACACGCCTGCCCAAAACAGCACATACGAAGCTATTTGAACAAGAAGAGTCAAATCTCTAGCTTGCATGCGTCACCATAGTATATTTATAAGATAATTTATGTTTTTACCCTGTAATCTGGAAAAATTACATTCGAAGCGGAGGAAAAAGTTTGCACATTACCGCTTGACGTTAGAAAAAAATTACCCAGGCGTAGGTAATCTACAAGGAATTCTACCACTACATAGAAATTAACTTGCCGGGGTTGATCTTATAACTGGAAAAACCGAAATTTTTAGAATGAGATATTTAAAAAACCCACAAAATATAAACATATTATTATTCAATAGATGGCGCTTTGAAGTAGGCAAGTTTCTGTGTCACGTACATAAAAAAATATGTATGTGTGCGCTTAAGACCGCACGGCAGAAGTGAAAACTAAAATAAGAAATACTTAACTTTACTTATTTTATAGATATTTCGCTAAAAATGCATAAATACGAGTAAATAGTAATCTGGTCTTCGCTGTTGTGTCCCTGTGTTTAGTATTCGTATTATCTTTCTCCCTCTGGCGGTCTTGTTCACTATATTTTCTTTCTCGCTCGAGCATCCCGAGTTAACTGGAAAATTTCTTATCGTTCCCAAGCGTGACGCTAGAATTCAATTCACAACCCACAAAAAATCTGTCTGTGGCCCGCCAAAAGAAGTTTTCACTTCAAAAATATTCGTCCGTAAGTAAAGCTCCCTAGGCTTAATTTAAACCTTTATGCTCTAGAGATCGACTTTCGCTTAATCACTGTTATCTCAGTTAGAAATACTACTGCAAAAGCTACCTTAAATACTTGGAGATTAGATCTCAAACCGTAGTTTCATATTAAGACAGCAATCTCACACATTATGGCTAACCAATCATGAATAATGCACATTATGAGTGAAATCGCTAAACAATGAGTCAGCATGTATTCCTCGATAGGTTTGTTGCGTTCCATCGTCATCTCACTGACTGACGATGATGTTTCGACCGTGACCGTTGAGCATAGAACATGCCTAAATGGTAGTAATATAATTTAAGCTAATTTAATAATGTGGAAGTAATCTATACCTACATATATCTCTATATATAAAAATGTTAGGTTTGTGTACCTACGCTTCAAAAACTCAAAAAGTTCTGCACCGATCGAGCTGAAATTTTAGAATGATATATAATCCGCATCAAGGATTGTTTTTATTTATTTTTTGCATTACAATGTGCCACAGCGCAGCGTGGCAGGGTACAGCTAGTTTCTAATAAATTATTATTCCACGTTTATACGTCCTACATTTATCAAAGACATTATGAAACTCCAGAACCAGAGAATCATGTACCTACATTGGTACCAAAATACTAGATAGTATCATACATGTACATCCAATTTCTATTAAGAATTGAACTGTACTATTTCAATAGGTAAAACTTGTTTTTACAATTAAAAAAAGCCTACATTAGTGCATCCTTCGTTTCAAAATCTTACCTTAACATTAGCAAGTTCGACCAGAACAGATAAGAAAAATAATTAATATCTCACCTATTGGACTTCTGCGTGTGACGTAGTTCTCCCACCATCCAAGAGAAATACAGATGCACGAAATTGGTATCAGCCATAAAACTGGCTTATTCTCCAGCAGGGGCCAGACGATGAAACCGGTGACTTGAGCGACTATTGCTACCATGTCCACAATCACTTTGACGAATCGCTTTGACTCGCGGTTATTTCTGGATAGGAGGCTGAGGATCGCCGGAATGACACAAAGGCAGTTCGTCACCATCGCTCCTTTTACTACGTCTAACTCTGGCAGGATCTTGAAGAACAGCAGACCCACGCCGATGGTGTGAAGCGTTTCGGCTACGAACACCTGAAACGCAAGTTTACAATATCTTAAATTGATTTAAGGGTAGAAAACAACGACATACGAGTAGAATCAGCAAATAATATAAGAGAGGTAAATGAATTTAAAATCTAGCGTAAATATCCAGATAAGTCGATGATATCGATGCTATGGAGGTTTAATTCTGACCCGAATAACCAAGGACCCAGTGACTTGGCATATTAGAAAAAGAGAGGTGTACCCAGCAGTAGTACCTATTAAGTTAAAGCTTTCTACGATGGATAGAGAAACTTGTTTAACTTTGTATAATATACTAGCAGTTAGCTCCGGCTTCTCCCGAGTTGCATAAAATATAGCCTATAGGACTCAAGGATCATGTAAATATCCAACACTGAAAGATTTTTTGAAATCGGTTCAGTCGTTCCTGAAATTAGCGCGTTAAAACAAAAAACCTCTTCAGCTTTATAATATTAGAATGGATAGCTTACAACAATGAACTGCGCGCTGGTCGGTCGACGCGAAGACTTGAAGAAGCAGATCCTCAAAGCGCGGATGAAGGCGCCTATCTCGGGAATAACGAAAGCAGCCAAGATGGCCCACATCCACGCCACGCGCTCCTCGTCCGGTAACGAAACTACGAATTGTTTATCTCTACCTGAAACATTCAGTTACGTTGTTTAAAACCACGATGGCCCATGCTGAACAGCTTGACACTTGCCGTTCTATGACACAAGCTTTTCGATAATGCGTTATCGGTATCCTTAGTCATCGACTATTTATGTTTGCCAGTCTTCTTAAAAGTAATCTAGTTAGTACCACCTTCAAACAATATCTCCCCCAATTGTGAATCTATGTTGTTCATTCTTTTATTTGTATAAATTTCATCAAAATCGGTGCAGCGACAAAAAGAGTATGACAACATCGGTGATATACTTATTGGTTTGTTATTACTTTTACTAAATTAGTGGACTCGGCGAGTTTAATTTTTAAATTGAACTCGGTTGTGTTCTTTTTCAGAGAACATTAATTATTCTTGAGTAAACACCTCTAGGTACTTATCCATAAAGCTTTTGATAAAACTATAATAGTAAGTAACTACATACATTATTTTTTCCATTTTACTACGTATGTATAAAACCAAACACTTTAAACCATGTTTTCTATGTCTAATAATTATGTACTTAAGTATTTAAAAATATACGAGTACCTAATACTTAATTAGGTATATCAGCTATCTGGCTTCCATAGTAAACAAGCTTTGCTTAGTTTGGGGTCAGATGGTGGAGAGTAGGAAATGTCCACCAATTTTTTTTCTTAAAAAATAATAGAACGTGACATACAGTTGGACAAAGTGACTTACCTAAATTCCTATTACAATAAGCTATCCGCCTGTCTTTTCTCAGCTGAGATGTCATGAAGAGCGTGGTTCCTTTGGCCAGCACTCCGGAACTGAGGACCACAATAAACACTAAGGCGTAAGCGAAGATCTTCAGCAGTCGGACTGTGAACTCCAGGCATTTCTGACTCTCCATCGACCCACTGTCCTGCTTCGGCGGGAACTCCCGGAATACGTCCCATCCTTTCGTTTCGTGTACTGTTCTTTGGCTGAAATAGAAACATTCACAATGTCAATTGGGTATGAGTATTTTTTTTAATGGAGGAGAGGAGGATGATGAACTTCCATTCAAACATGCATATCGACTAGGTTTCATATCCGAGTATTTTTTCTTTCTAAAAGGGATGCCCAGTAGCGTCCCTTTTAGAAAGAAACCCCATTAACCTTACTAGTAACTACTACTAATAGTTTTGAAGACAGACGCCTATTATTATTATTATAGGCGTCTTCAAAACTTCAAATCAACAGAGCTGGTAAAGTAATCATTTCAGATCACGGAAATTCCTGCCGTTTACAAATTGAGACTTTATGAAGCAACAGTACCTACCTACTCGTAAGGGGAACATTCATACAAATTTTGAATATCATAGATTGAAATAATTTTCAAGCTTCAAGAATGACACTTTATCGCATTAAAAAGTAGGCTCTTGAATATATCTTTACAATATTTCATTTAAAATGGTTTTGTAGTTTAGGCGTTAAAGTGTAAACAAATGGGGCTAGATGGTCTGTATGCAAAGGTGTCAACCAAGGTTTATTATATTGCATACTAGCGACCCGCCCTGGCTTCGCACGGGTGCAATGATGAAACTAATAAAAATAGTTCTTCTGGGTTATTCCTAAGAGATGCACATTCCTAAGAGATTTGTAGACCTTTTGAAGGGGTACAATATTGCTGTTCATTATTTTGATCTAGCTCATATAGATTAGCCAGCGTTTGCAGTTTCAGCGCAAAAAACGTGTTTGTTTATGACATTACATTAAAAACCTTTAAACTATTCGTCATTCTCTGGTGTTTTATGCACGTATTATACGTATAAACCTTCCTATTAAACCACTCTACCTATTTAAAAAACCCGCATCAAAATCTGTATGGTGGTTTTAAAGATCTAAGGATATATAGGGACGGAAAGACGCGGGTAAGTGACTTTGTTTTATGTAGTGATAATGAACACCCTTACAAAATATACCCACTAACCTAAATAAACCAATTCGATCTCGTTATCAGTCTAGAATTGCCATTGCTCAATAGTTGGTGCAAAAACATCGTCAACACCGCGCCAGCTCAGCGAGGAAAACAACTTTCACACGCCACACGACGCAGAGAAATCTTGAATGCGTTCTCATACGCTGCGACTTCCTTCCGATTTGTATAATACTGACAGGTTTATGTTTAAAGAAGTTTTTCAAGGTGAGTATGTGTATCAGGGAAACGAATTGAAAAAAAAGGATAATAAAACGCTCCACACACAAGTCCTAAAATCAGAAGAAATGACGTAAAAGTAATGATCCTCTGATTTTAGGGCTCGTGTGTAGAGGGTTTAAAAATGTGGATTGAAACACATCTATTAGGTAGATATTATTTTTACTTTCGATAACTTAAAAAAAAAGGATTAGTAAAATGAGAATTTGTATTGTTTTTTTTAAGTTGTTTGTTTCGTTAAGTGCAATAAAGAGTTTATCTCTATATCTATCTTATACCTTTAAACGACCAATTCTAGTAGGTATATATATTTAGAATCTGAATCTCGGAAACGGCTCGAACGATTTTCATGAAATTATGTATACAGGGGGTTTCGGGGACGATAAATCGATCTAGCTAGGGTTTATTTTTTTTAACATAATTTTATGCGCGTTTTTAGACAATGAAAACTCTTACAATGTCATTAGAATACGCTAACTTATTTCGCCACTGTTCTTTAAGTCTAAATGATTCAGACGAAATATGCTCGCCGTCGGAGTCAACAGGCCCCAGTTCGAATCCTGATGGTTACACTAGCGACTTTTTTTTGTTCTTTTTTTTCTGAGAAAATCTTATACTTAGAGCCTTTTATAAACGCATTTAATTCGTATCTAAGCAGGTCTAATCACTACGTAATTCGTACTTGCCTAAATATCATTTAAAAAGCCCGAGCAAAGCTCGGTCAACCAGGTACTCTTACTAATATTATAAATGTCAATGTTTGGGTATTTGAATGTTTGTTGTGTTACTCAATAACTTCGTAACGTCCGAACGGATCTAATTTAAATTTGAAAAACTGTTAGATTAAGCTACTTTTTATCCCGGGAAAATAACGGAAACAGAAACTACGCGGTTATAGCGGTAGGACGCTGCTAGTATATATATTAAATCTCTTAGGCTTAATTTCTGTCCGGTAAGATCAGAAATTTACAGGATAAAGTCATTAACTCCTTAATTACTCGTAAAATAAGTAATTGTTAACTATTTCAACTACCTACTATAAAAATAGTATGTCATACATTTTTGTGTTAGTTCAGATACTTAATGTATTGTATGTAAGTAATACAGATATTTCATAGATTATTTCAGAACAATTACTGCTACAAGTAGGTAAGTCTTCTATTATAACTTGTACCTATCCAAAAAAAAATTGGTACATAGGTACTTAAATAGTCCCAAAAATATTACATACGTATTTATAAGTATACCGACGAAGTTCTACAGTTCTCGTAAACAATAGCACCGACAATGCATCGCGACCTTCGCATAATCCGTAGAGGCGTGTACTATAATGCGGATAGAAAACAGTATAAAGTTGCAACATTACTCGTACTTGGCGGGTCTTTGCGCGCTGTTGTGACAGTGGGTTTACGTAAGCCAAGGCAGTACGGTGGTCGTTCGGTGGTCGTTGGTGACCCAATTAAACTACGACAGTTGGTCGCGTGCCCGTTACCCATACCCGAGCAACCATTACTTCTACAATAACATTAGTTTGTGTGTCACAAACATTCACAAATATGTGACACAAATTGGCGTATCTAATGTACCTGTGTGTAGATTTCAAAACTGTGTTTATTCTATTAGTTACCTGTATTTCATTAGTTACTAACACTAAGAAAACACTGGTATTGAAGCTGTTCTGCAAGTTTGATCATTTACACTTCATTCCCCTTGCCGACCCCTTTGGGATGATTACATCAGCGTGAGGTTTCATGGTGAAGTGATACGTTCCAAAATTATACTCTTCGTCTTTCTTAAGACGTTGAAAACAAATAGATATCTACTAATTCATGTTAATTATTACAAATGTTAGCCTACTGACGGCGAGGGTGAGGAATTGGGGAAAACCGCATGTTTGGAAAACGTGTCGAATTCACTAGACCCCGATGCAAAAACTAAGATTTAAATGGTCTTGTTCATCGTTGTTCTCGGCCCATTATACGTTGCTGAGTATTGGACTCTTTTCGCGGCAATTAGCCAGTGGCCAGTAACCAGGATAAAGAAAATTCTAATATTCTGACGAGATTCAAGACGACATTCTGACGGTTACATGTTGGTTACATGTCACATGACGTCACACCTAGATGAGATTATCGCAGAATCGGGACGAATGACGTACCTACACGAAGAAGGGCCTACGATCCTGCTAAATGACAAAGATTTTAAAAGAGCCACTATTTATAAAACAAAGTTCAGTTACGTGTACTACCTAAAGAGGTGACTTTAGCTCTTAAACTCGATGAGCAGTGCTGTCAGCTTTAACGCTCCATTGCAATGTAAATAAAAAATCGACCGTTATTGACACGTTCCGTGGTTTTGTAAATACAGACGTATTCTACGCATGTACCTACCACTACGGCTTACCATGTGATCCCTTAAAATAATCGATTTTAAAATTCTAATTCTACCAGTGTTTTATTATTAACGCACTAGCTGCACCTACGGATTTTGTTCTGTCAAAAGTGCCATGTCGCATTTCAATAGAAAATATTGAGTACCAATGAGTAAATTAATGTGATTTTTCTAATATTGTACTCGCAATATATTATGTTTATGTTTTTTCTCTCCCCGTAAGATCGTTTCTTTGTAGAAAATGTGAAAAAAAAATAACCAAATTGGTAAGCTGTTCTGGAATTTTGCGATTAGCAATAGGTACATTAGGCTATTTATTTTTATCTACTGATAGAAAGATAGACGTTCCAACCTACCTACAGATATTCATTGCTATAAAATATATTCTCGCAAGTTTCGCTTTAAGTGACAAAGCGCGAGAAATTTTGAAATAACAATCATACTGCAAAGAAATCTTGACGATGACTCGTCGCCAACTGTTTATATAGGTAACATCGTGTGTATGGTATGGCATTAGAAAGCTGTTGATTGTAAAATTTAATTAAGCGTAACGCTTGTTACATACGCGCCGCAGAATGTACACATAACTAGGTATTATAAAGAAAGGTAAGAAATGAAGTAACATACCATTTTTTTGACCAAGTTAGGACGTTTGTGTTAACGTTACAAGGCGAGAGAATTTTGTTTTTTTATTTTCATTTAATTACACAAAACATATTAAGTTTCGTAATGACCACTAAAAATTCAAACTTTTTAAATTTTATTAACATAAACTGTTAAACGAAGTATGTAAAAATATTTAGAGCATAAACAAATTATACGCCAGTATTTCGACAACGCAAAAGTGATACTGAATCTGCAAAATTAGTACCTACCTGTAAATACTACAGTAGTGAAGGGTTCCATTGCTATATATCGAATTATTATTATTCGGTGCATAAAGAGACTCCAGTTCCTCCTTATCATAATTATTTCTACGTTCCTGTTCACTCATGATCACTTTTCTTCAGCACTATAACACTAAACTTTCATCTTAACTCTAGAACATACATCACAAAACACTTCGAAATTTGAAAAATAATGGTGGAAAAAGTGAGAGAAATTTGACGATGACAGTTAAATATTATTCAATAACTCATTGTTAGATATGAGGACAGCGAACGGTGCGATCGTTTTGAAGACTACTGCGGAACAGCACATATCCAGCGACTGGCCGGTGGTTCGCCATTGTCTCACTTGGACAAAATCTGAATATTAATTTTTTGATCAGTTTGCACTACGTGTTATGGATATTGGGCTATATATGAATATTTAGTTATGGTAATGAGGAGATAGGCAGAAAGCAAAAAAAATAGAGAAATGTACGCGTTACGAACTCGTTTTCATATTTTATGGGTCTTTACATTTAACTTTCTTCGATACCATCTACAAGCTGCTATTGACCATGAAATGCGAATATTTTTAAGCGAATCAAATATATATATGGTATGCAGGTGCTCTTAGCCACAGTTGCTGACTACTAATTAGAAATAGAAATAGTAGGTAACAACATGGCCAACATCGTGTATTATTAAGCTCAACGTATAGGTAAAATATATAAGAATTGGCATTCAGTATGAAAATACCGCCAGCACGCTGGGCACGCTTCTAACTGATAGTCAGTTCATGGTCTGACTGGGCTAGATCATCTTGACAGGTGCATAGAAAATGATCTTACTGATATGATAACTGCTTTTGGTCGATAATAATTAGTCATTTAATTTTCTGTGGTACAGTCTACAGCATCTAAATTCTGATGATGAGTTGACAATCATCAAATATTCTTATAATTCTTACTAAGCAATAGAAATATTAAACAAATTCAATCGGAACCCAGTCGGGAACGTGACTGGGTTCCGATTTAAATTGAGTTAGTGCAACTCAAAAAAAGAAACCCTTGAAAAAGGCCGCATTATGCGGCTGAAACTAGTTAGATATTACCATACCACACATGTGTAACGGGTAAATAATAAAAAACGCTAAATACTGGGGTGCGGGCAAATACATGGGTGTCCTCTAGTCTTGGTCCTAAAGAAAGTGTATGTGTTATTTCTTCATTCTTCATGTTAAGAACTCTAACTTCAGTCATAGATTAGAACATATATTCCACACAAGAAGTATTAACCTGAAATTAGTTGATTTTTACTAGGTAACCCTGAATTAGCTCTCTCATCATTTTTCCCTCGCCTAAAAAGTATAACTTCAAAAGTTCTACCTAGTGCGGATAAACCTCAGTTCTAATGCGCGGTGAGTTCTTGGTTCTGCGACAGTGAGCACGAGAAATGAAGTCGCGGTAATTGTCGGTGCGATCACAAACAACCGCAGACCATCACGCCCCTACAAAAGAAAGTAATTCTTTCTTGTTTTTATGCAACCTTAACTATGTCAGTGATGGGCAAAGATCTACATCTATTCCCACTGCTTCTTTCGATCCTGAGCTTGCGTGTAGAGTTAGAGGTATAAAAGTGTTGGCTAATATTAATATTAACAATTTATTATCACCGAAAAACAAAAACTGTCTTCAATTTACAATTAAATTACAAAAGTCCATAAGAAGCCATCATTAGCCCATCCAGATCAATTAAAATAAATGTGTGTTCATAGTTATAACTAGCTGAACCCGCTACTTCGTTCGCGTAAGCAGATGTTACGGACTTATACATTAGTTGAAAGTACGTCAAAATTAACTAAATTTAGAAAAGTATTTGTTTTTTCACAAAAATCTTATACCTACTTATCTCTTTTTCTCTAGCTGTTACCTGCGACTTCGCCCGCGTAAAATTTTGAATGAAGCCTTCAAAATGATTTTTTTTTTTTGAGTTTTACTGTTACGCAAGCAAGTTGAACCTATAAATCAAAGCAAAATCTAAGTGTAACTTAATATAATAACTTAAGAAAAATAATCAAAGAACGAAAGAATCCAAATTCGGCATAAAAATCATTTTAGCAGCAAAAAAACTCATTAGCACAATTAAGAATACCAGTAACGCCACCTAGTGATGAAAGAAAAAATACATACCACAATACCAAAACATTGATTTAAATGGGGCTTAGTGTTTGAGATTTAAACTGACATTAGCGCCATCTAATGAGAATATAA